>OMLM01007790.1:24601-37192 GCA_900302695.1 Helostoma temminkii | reverse complement strand
TTTTAATAAAAAACAAAACCCTTTTGCAATGATGGTAACACAGCTGAAGACATGGATCTTTCTAATGTTTCGACTGGTATTGTATGCCACCATACACATGTGGTAAGTAACTAAGTACATTTACTCAAATACTATATATACTATTTTGATGTACTTGTACTTTACTGGGGCATTTCCATTTTATGTTACTTTTATATTTACTCCACTACAAATCAGGGAAAAATATCGTACTTATACTCCACTACATTTATTTAAAATGTATTAGTAACATGTTTCTGTCATAATTTTTAAAAACAAATCTGGACTAGACTTTTACATTTATGTTATCAAAGGCATCAAATTCTACATGGTTTAAAATATGCTGTTTTCGTGGTGTTTAGTGGTGTACTTTTACTTTTGTACTTTAAGTAAAATTTTAATCATGTACTTCAGTACTTTTACATGAGTATTTATAAGGTGATCTAACAGAGCAGAAGTGAGTTGTGAACATATATACAGTAAATAAAAAAAAAATTACAGCAATTAAAACAACAAATGAGGGAAAACATATTTCTCCAATTTTGAAAAGCCATTTAGTATCGGTTTGGATAAACTATAAATTAGATGAGATCCACTCTAAAGTCTGGTACACATACACTTGAACTGAAGCTGTGCAGTACATTACACACAGAGTTACATGCACTTTAATCTTTCCTAAACTTTGTCCCATTGCTTCCAATGTCCACACAGAAGAAGGTAGGTTCACTATATGTCAAAATAAAACCAATGAAATTTCTGAATTACAAAATTTGTCACAACCTGAGCAATGCAACGGTAGCTGACATCTTGCTTAATAATAAATAAGTACTCCTGTATATGCACTAGCATGCACTAATAAACATACTCACACACACCATCATCACTTTAAACAGACCTGGTTTCGACTCCTGAAGGGGTAAGCAGAGAGCAGCGCAGACAGCTGTAGGTGTGAACTCCACCCTCTCCATCGGAGTCACTCTCTGGGAGGGGCTTTATGATCTTCACAAAGGATTCTGGGAAAATACCTGTCTGGTTATTCACTGTGCCCTAAGAGAAAACATGAGAAGAGGAAGATGGGATTGCAAGAGGAAGAGGATGAATGTCTCTGAGGAAGAGTTGATGATTTATAGGAGACAACAACAAGAAAACAGGATGGAGGTGCATCTAGAGACAGATTATCCTGAGTAATTAGTCTGTTCATAACATGCTGCGGATGTTACAAGCACTCAACACAACCATACACCATTTTTACTACACCCCAGTTGTCTGAGCTTGTTCTTCTGCATAAACACATGCAGAGAGGATTTTATAAAGCATATTTGCATGTTTGTGCAAATGGTATCAAATCTTTTATACATACAGTAGAATAAAGACCACTGGTCTTCTGAAATAATTTTATGTTCTCTGTGAATATACATAATTTTGAGCCACTCTAATACTAATAAAACATTTGCTTGGGAAGCTTAATACATGATGCTGCTAATAACAAGAAAATATTTCTGTAACTGGAACAATGAATCCCTTTAGCCATTTGCCAGTGTTTGTAGTAGATTCATGGCAAACAATGAAATCTGTACTCAACCTAAAATAAAAGCCAAATGAAGTCTGACTGACTAATATTGCTGCAATTCCTGCAGAATTTCATCATGTTTTTTCCCTTTTGACCTCTTTGTCTACTGCCCAGTCAATCAGACTCATTATTGGCATAGAGACCTCTTTTCTAGATTTGTACAAAGATGTACTAAGAAGGTGCTTTTGAAATAAATAAACCAGTAATAGTTAAATTATAAAAGCACATTAATTTCATCCTCTCCCATAAGTGTGCATTTGCAAAACACAGATTTACGGTCAACAACAGCAACACCAGACCAAGTCATCCAGGCATTTAGTCATATGGATGATGTTTCAATGCGGCTGGGATCCTACACTTCATATTATGTAAACTTTTAACTTTCACTTGAAAGATATCTAAACTTTGTTATTCTCAGATTCTCAAGACTTTAATGTTTAAAATTAGTGGACTTCCTCTTTAAAGATAAACAGGCTGAGCACACAAGTAAATGCTTATGTATCTGAAATCAGCTCATTTCAGTCTTCACTGTTGGCCACTGAGCACTGCAACAGCTGGATGCAAAGTCTGTTTCTTGTTGGCATCTTTGCAGAAGAACGTGTTTCTCATGGTCACTGCAAAACCTGAAACTGATGCGCTTTCTCTCATCCTTGTTGTGTTTGAAATGTTTACCTTGATGCACCAGTTTGCCAGTTGGGTTAGTCACGTTTTCCACCCACAGCCGCTCTGTCCACTGACTAAACCAAAGGCACTAACTCAACTTTTCACAAGTTCTAAGTGTTGCACTAACCTCACCCACCCCAAAAACATAAAACACTTATTACTAGCATTGATGCAAATGATGCCAAAAAAGAACAACAAGAGAGTGCTCTGCAGTGTTGCATAAGGATAAAAATTTTAGTCTTTTCCATTATGATTTTTGGATCCCTATAGAAAACCAGGGGCTGGATAAGTGCATCCTCCTCCTCCATCTATGTTGATTCTCTCACTCCTATCATGTCAGCTTCCACCTCTTTTCTCTCTCTTCCACTCACCCACTCTCGGCTTCTCTCTCACACTCTATCTCAACACCTCACACATTTTTATTAAACACGTTTCCTGACCTTTCTTTAAGTACTCTGTGACAAAGCAGAATTTCTATGACAACTGTTTACTGGCGCCAATGTTACAATGTTGGGTTTTTATGTTGAGCAGCTAATTAAAATGTCCCGCATTTAGATGGCGACTTACACGTGACCCCTGCAGGGTGTAATAAGGACAGTTTGTTCATTAAGTAAGTGTTCCTGTAAAGGAAAGTGGAGCAGGGCATCTCAGATCACAATAGCGAAGGTACACCGTGGTCACTGTACTGGGCTGCTGCCATATGGGAATACGTTTAATGTTTTATTATATTCTGTAATCTACTTGCTGACTGCTCAGGTTGGGAAGGGGCAACTATTTTGCCAATTTTAAACATTTGGCAAGATAAAAATAACCAAATTAAAATGTATTATTTAATAAAAACAAAAGAAATTGGAAATACACACTTCATAGCATAAAGTATATCAAAGCCAAAACCCATATGAGACTTTTTCATCTTAAACCCTTGCGTATTCTAGGCTTTCACTTCTTCACTCTCCTGTAAAGGCTTTTAACAAGACATTGGAAGCTGGTTTTGGGAAATAATAAGACTATTGTGAGGTCTAAAACTGGTATAGAATGATCACACAGTCAGCTTTCCAGTACATCCCTAAGGTGTCTGATGGGGTTGAGGTACGTGCTCAGGCCTGTCATGTTCCCTCAAACCAAACAAAAAAAAAATTTCTTATCATTCCATAATCATGCATAGCACCAGATCACACCTGACAATCTACATAAAGGTGCAGATACAGTCCAACATACCCTCTCACCATCACATGGTTTTAATTGTGCATGTGTACAGTGGTTAGTCTCATTTTATACCCTTACATTTCATCTTTCCATTTTCCTCCTCTAGGCTCTTATATGATATTTTGGTTTTCTTTTTCTTTTCCCTCTCTGTTACTCTCTGGTCTGCCTCTCTTCAATCCTTCTCTTGCCATTTCCCTGTCTTTCCTCTGTTACTTTATTACTTATTATGCATCAAGGTTCCTTCTCTCTTTGTCTTGTCATTTTCTCTCTTCTTTTTTTGTCTCATCTCCCACTCCACCTCTGCTATACCTTTCCTATCTCTCCTCTCACTCTCCAGCCTTCTTTACCGTTCCTCTTTCTATGTTCCTCTCTACTCCTCTATTTTTCTCTCTCTCCCTCCTTCCCTACCTCACTCTCTCTCTTTCTTCACCCTCCTCCTCCTCCTTCCTCCACTCTTGCTCTTTATCTCCGTTCTTACCTCCAGCCAGTCGGTGTTGACTCGTCGCAGCAGGAAGATCACCTCTCCCTTCTTCAAGTTCAGCTCCGCCTTGCCGTTGCCGCGAAAGTCAAACATCGCCTGGGACGCGCATACAAAGAAGAAACCAAGCACAAACCAGTCAGTGAGAGGAGAGAGGAACGAGAGAGGAGGGACGGACACACTCAACACAAAGAGAGAAGGGACGGTGCGAGCAGATGGGTAAGACTAAATACACTTTCTGAATCTATTGTTTACAACTTAAAGAAGTAAAGATTTTTGACCAAAAGGAGTAAAGTTTAAAGATGCAGCTATACTGTTATTATTGATTAAACAAATATAAAAAAATGAAACTATCTGCATCATAAGCATGTGACATGTCTGTGTGTATTGTATATATAACGTACTGTATACTATGCATGTACGAAGAGTTTGCAAAAGTAATAGAGCCTGAAGAGATGCCCCATCGGAACAGTAGTGACTGTTTGTGTGTGAAACTGAGGATGTCAGATGCTTGGCTGTCCTGGTTTGCATCAGTGTGTCTTGAATAAAAGCCTGCCACAGTAGAATTTGCATCTAAAGTAGAACTCAGTAGATACATTACTGATGCTTTAAAGCTATTCCTGTCCCTTTGCAAAGAGAATCATTGAACAGGCTTATGATAAAGTAGCCTATTTCAAATAGACACACTCATGCACATACAACTCACAAGCAGGTGTTTGCAAATGTACATGAAATGTTCATAAAATGAATCTGATGTGCACGTGTATGTACATGAAAGAAAGAAAGAAAGACTAACAATAAGCTATTTGGCAGAGAATTACAACCACAGTGGGAGAGCAATCACAAGAGATTGAAACCAAAAAGAGCGTTGGAGAATCACAGAGGTACAGAGAGACCAAAAAAAGAACACAGAGCGGTTAAAGCAGTGGGAGGGAGGTGAAGAAGAGGGGGAGGAAGAGGAGGAGGCGTAGATAAGAAAAGAGAAAGTTAAACAGAGGTGTAGGACTGCAGATTACTGCTGTCTTTATATTGCGTGTTTTATGAGTGATAGTCATAGTGTGTGAGTTAACCATGATTTTCCTGTGCCAGAAAGGTTGAATTAACTTTAACATGTGGCACATAAAGCCGCACTAATCAATATCTTCCCTCAAAAACAGAAAAAAATAAAAACGTGCTTGAGGCAAACACATGTAATTGCAATGCAAGGCAATTAAATTTGATTGCTTTGCTGGGATTTGGGAGTTTAAACCTTCAGTATTATGCAAAACTCTGCACAGTATTTGATTTTACCACTACATGGACTCAACATGTCTGTGGATGAGATATGCAGGAAGAACCCCGGCTTGTTCCAAACTCTCAACATCACAGCTGAAACAGACTTGCACACAAAGTGGCTGTGGCTCATGATGAATTCCAGGTTGCCCTGAGATAGACTGGCAACCAGCTGGGACTGGCTCCAGCATCATTGCAGTTTAGATGAAGGATGTATGGTTGGATGGACATGTCCATACTGTCCCCTGTGTTTTCTCTAATTGCAGCACATTTCTGTATTTAGCTGTATTTTCTGTTTTTGGCACCTCGTCACATTGGTGAAGTTTTTGTGTTTTGTTTTGTCTATTTATGTTTCCTGTGCTTTGAGCTCTCAGGGCCACCGTATGTATCGGTAAATGGAGGCAGCAAACACACTTTGAAAAGCTACTCACAAATTTACTGTAAATGGAAGAGAAGACAAGCAACTCGGGTTATTCATCAACATGTTAACAGCTGAGAGGATTCATCGTGTTACTCTGTTGTAACAAAGAACAAAAAAGCCTCTGAGGGCTCAGAATCATCAGTTTGTCTTTTAGCATCACATGTAGTACATGCATGCATCCTTTCCTTTGTGCATGGTTATACAATTGAAATTCTGCTCAGAAAGGCAGACTCGACCATCAATAATAAACAACTATAAAAAGAGACATTCGCTGAATGAAACTATATAGAATGACACAGAATCAAAAACTAGGTTGGACATGTTGAGTGTGACAGATTATACCTACATAATCATGTGTTCAAGGGGTGTCATTGCATGACCAAGTGTGTCTGTGTGTGTGTCCACAGAATTGAGACAGAGGCTGGTGGCAGATTAATGAGCCTGGGACACAGGGAGCTGGCTGGATTAACAATCCAGTGAGATTACATTTACCCTGAGGACACACACTCGCACACTTTGAATCCAAGACTGACATTTTTAATCCATTATTCAAGATGCTGTTATATTATAGTTTTGACCCACCGCTGGATGAATATTATATAAGATGTGAAAAATATGTTGGAGATGATTAACCTCTATCTCCACTAACACAAACACAAACATAAATATGATGTGACAAAGCAATTTCCTCTTTCACTATACCTCCTTTCATCTCGCAACCTCCTCACTATCGTTGTTCCACCTCTTAAAGTCTTTATTTTAACTTGTCTTTTCCCTTTTGTCTATATTTTAGTTCCTTTAATCCAATTTGTTCCTTTTTGTTTTCCACCTCCTGTGATTAGTTGGTTTAGCCAACTAATCAAACAGGTGACTTGATGAGAAAACAAGACGCTACAGTAGCACAGTAAACTGCCACAAAATAAATCCTTAGTTTGAGTCCTGTGGGAAAGTCTTGAGCTTTATTGACCTAACTATGAAGCTTAGCACCTTAAGTAATTTGACTGTATCACCTACTACTATTTATTACAGCCACTAGACATCGTCCAGCTGTAACAGTTTATTTCACTTCATTTTAAGCTGCTGGTTTTATTAGATATAGGGTGGGAGAGGAGGCAGGCATTGGCAGTAATTTGTCCAGCTGTAAAAAAAAAAAGGAAACAATAAGACCATTCTGTCTCTTCTCACCATATGTAGTGTAGCCTAGCCACAGTAGGTATTTAGTGTTGGTGTGCCTTAGATACTCAGTAAAATGCTGGTCTCTACATACAACCCTTGGGTTCAGCCAGCCATGGGAGCAATCATCCGGTACAATTAGACTCACACCGCCCCTGCTTTAATGAGCTTGTTAGACCCTCAGCTCGTTAGTCTGACAATAGGGAGGTAGGGATGAGAATTGAGTTTTTTCTCTCCTGACGTTTAATGAAAGTTTTTTTAAGTAGATGGCCCACTTCCTAGAATGCCTGGAGTAAAAGATAATATTAGGCTATACATGCCTGTATGAATGAACACTGATTGTAGTTGTGTATATATACAGTACTGTACGAAAGTCCAAAAGACAATTAGATCTGTTAGCAAAGCTTTGATGGCCATATATATTTATTTGTCTTTCTTTTTACACTGGAACAACTAGAAACCCAAAAAGTGGTATTATTTTTCCACTTGACATACAGATGAAGGTGCCAGATGTCCTCGCTTTACGGTCTCTCAAAGAAAAAACTCTAAGAAACCTCTCATCAGATTTTAACAGGTCTTCCACTCCTTTTGCCTTGATATCTGTACAGGTGGCTATAATGTTATGCCTGATGTATATGGTGTATATGGTCCTACTGAATATATATGGTCATAATAGGATTGCACCAAAACAACAAATTTTTGTTTAGATCATTCTGACTTTTCAGCTGACACAAAAAAAACAACAAAACTATGTTTTGAACTTAAAGCCCTAAAAGCCATGCGCACGGTAGATGTAAAACAACTAATGCATAACCTAAACATGCATTGGAGGCAATTCTAACACCTGTGTTACCAACCTCTTCACTTATTTGGCTAAATCATGTAATATTATTACCTTACATTTTAAGTGTTAGATGTGTGTTTTACACTGCTGGTAGGCATGGAGCAACAGTAGCATTAATTTGGAATAATGTTTTTGAGTGCCTGACAAATGCAAGTCTAATATCAGCTCTCAGTATGATTCTATTTTGCTCTCCATTATCTCCCGAGAACGATAGATGGCACTTTAGTTGTTAGATGCTTCTCTTTTTTGCCAACCACCTGCTAAACGTGTCTGTCTGCCATTTGGTGCTTGGCAGGTAGAGTAGGTTTAATGGGTTTAGAGCCTTATTTGTCTGAAAACAACTGTTGCTAGAAACACATTTGATGACAGCAGTTTAATTTAATACTGTGAGACCAAAGCAGTGAGCTGAAATAGTGTACATAAGCTACATAAAGGTGCAGGGTTGAGTGATGATTCTCTATGTGTCTGTCAGCATGATTACAGTTTCACGTTCTAACTATACAAATATATAATAGAGCTGTGGATAAATAAAGGCTGTTTTTACCCTACACACTGAAAGAAAATCACATGCTATGTATACGCTTGGGTCCATAAAATATGGAATGAAGATAAGTTTTAGAAATTTGTTCTCTACATCACCACGTTGAATTTGAAACTCAAGATGTGAGCAAAGTTAGGCCTTTCAGCTTTAATTTGTGGGGTCTGACAAAGGTGTGGCTTTAAGTTTGAGGGGCTGATACTGCCTAAAAGCAGTTGTATGGGCAGGTGTAGCCTGTAACCACATTGCAAGTATATAAAAGGTCTGAAGGTGGTTCTGAGTGTTGCATTTGGATTCGGTAGTTTTTCACGGGGACTCTCAACATGAGGTCCAAAGAGGTGTGTTTGCAAGTGAAAGAGGCCAAGTAAAGTGGATGACCCCAGAATTCTTTCCAAAAATATAAACATGTCTAATCAAGTCAAGGACACTCCTGAAAAAGCAGGTGTGCAATAAGGTTATACAGTCAAGAGACAGCTTCACAAATGTAAATACAGAGACTTCACAACAAGGTGAAAAACACTCAAGAACAGAAAGGCCAAATGCCTAAAATGCCTCATCGGTTCTGGAATCAGGTGAAATCAAGTTTAACTATACGATGGGAAGAGAAGGAATAATCAGCCCATGATTCCAAGCATAGCACATTGTACGTCATCAGACCAGCGTGTGTGTTATGACATGGGTGTATCTATTGCTGCCATTGGAACAGGCTCACTGGGTGTCAGGATGATTTCTGAAGTGTACAGTAGAGAGCTATATCCTCTCTGCCCCGATTCATCCAAATGGTGCAAAACTGATAGGATGCTATTTCATACTGCACATGGACAATGACCCAAATCATACAACGCAAGGCACCGGCCAAGTCAGTCACAAAACTTAAGGCAGGAAAACACACAAACAAGAAGAACTGAAGTAATTCCAGAATGGTTAATGCTAGTTTTAAAAGCCCTTTGAATTGATGCTTAAAGTGTTGACTTTTCTCACATTTTATGTCAAATCCAGTTTGAAGTTATTAACAGGTGAACTCCATAATACTGCAAATTTTATTCATACTCCAGCATCAAACCTGATAAAGCTGTGGTTCAGTAGCACCAATGTCTTATGTCAACATGCACGAATGAAACATCTTCTGCACATTTTCATTTAATAATACAGGTAGAAGTGAGCTTATGATTGGTCATATTTCTTCCTGGTGAGAAAAAAGTACTAAGCGTACCTCCATATCAATTTTATCTCCCTCTGTAGGTCTTTAACTAAAATAGGATCTAATTTTGGTTTTAATGTCCCTGGCTGCAAGACAAGGGCAGAGCCTCAGTTCTTTTTCTTGTATTTTGGTATTCTTTTTGCCTCTCTAGCAGATTATGGTCTCTATTTTTTAATGCCAGCATTCATTCAAACACATCTCTTATGCAATTTTCCTCAGCATTAGTCTGAGGTTTTTTTAGGCTGCTTCTGCTTTTGCTCTTTTCCTTGCACTGGCCAAAATTGATTTCATCATTATGGGAGAAAAGGCACTGTTTGGACTGTGTTTATGCAGACCAGGTGGTGAAGTGCAATTTTTGGTAAACATTTGTCATAGAACTGCCTCAGATCTCCTTTTATCACAGACGCAATGCAATTTTCGTGTCATTGCCTGGCACCAGAGCGCACACTCAGGGACCAATCCAAAAACAATCAACAGCGCTCACTTTTCAAGTGTGGTTTCCTTTTGCTCCACTCTCTGTGACTTGTAGAATGTTAGATCTTATGTCGAAGTTAATTAAACACCTATTTTATATCACTCGACTGAAATGGCATACTGAAGATACAGTATATCACTTCTATAGTCCCTGATTTGGGTGAGAGGCCATGCGTAATCACGTTTTACTTCAACACAGGATCAGTGCTGCCGCTGAATAATGGAGGACAAATGGAGTGGAATACTGGAAAAGTGGAAAAAAAGAAAACGCTAATAGTACAGAGAAGATTTGTTTTTTTCCTTACAGTCAGAATCAACTCATAGTCACTCTCCAAAATCCTACTGACTTACTCAGTGCACAATGCATTTGTTAGTTTAAATATATGAGAACTAGTGTAATAATAATAATATTTTTAATCTTAATATTTATAGAGGCTACTACTATGTACTATGCAGTTACTCATCTGTTTGTTGTATTGACATAAATGTCTGTTTTCACACATGCAGTGGAGAAGACAAGTGGAAATGAATTTCCCTAACTGGTCGTACAGTGAAACTAGCCAAGAGATATTTCAGCAGCTGCTGCTGCATAGATTGGCTGCCTATTAATTATATATTTGATAATGTAGTCCTATATGTATGCTGATTTTTATTAGTAATTGTAATGGTGTGTACTTCTGTTAATTTTGGAACTTCTGTCGTTTAGTGAAATTAACTTTCTCCCCACACCTCAGCCTCTTATTGACTTGCTTCTTTTAAAGGAGATGAGAGGAAATGATGTGATTGGTTATTTTAAGCTCCCGCCTGACTCCGCCTACTCATAACGCATTCTTCCCAGTAATAATTTATTCCACTTGTACTCCACATTCGGCCGGGTTTAGTCTGGTTGTGCCCTGTAACGCCAACACCAGTGTTCCTGAAAATTCCAAAAAGATCCTTGGACTTGCCACTGGAACGCCTTTGCCCACACCTGTGTTTTGACTGCACGTGGTTTCAGGAAAATAGGGCCCTTTATCTCTTTTCTTTTCTTTATCAACACACACTTGCTTCTTTGTTTGCCTCTCTCTCTCTCTGTGTTTTTTCCGTATCAAATAGACTAACTCTCCAACTTGTGTATCTTTAAAGCTCATGTTGACTAAAAGCAGCCTGTAACATTGACCTTGTTTGAAGCTTGTTTTGTCACAGCCAATAACAATTAGTCATAACACCGTTGGGGGATAAGCTTGAGCTAATACTAAGTGGAGGGGAATGAAGTGTTGTAGTGTAAACGTTAATGCTAGCACCAGCTCTACCGTGACAACTGCCTGCTCACTGCTCTTATCCATCAGGTGATCATTGTTTGGACAGAGATTAACAGCCACTTCCCTATGCTCAAAAAACAGACAGCAGTACATGCACAGACACACACAAACACACAGAGGAGCACTCATGTTTTTCCAGAGAGAGAGAACTAAAATAAATGTTGAGTAGGTTGGCAGCTTCGTGAGTAGAGTATACCAATGTTTTACTTCTGTGTGGGAGAGAGGGGAGGCAGAGAGAGAGAGAGAGAGAGAGAGAGAGAGTTTTTGCTCTTAGTTTGGCAATAAAAGACCACTGGAGTGTGTAGCAAGAGATGCAGTGTGTTTGTGTGAAGCGTAGTGAGCATTTTTTTGAGTAGCGAAACATTAAACACTTTCACAAGAGACACATTTATAATGGTAAAGAAATCAAAGTAAAGTCATAAGTGAAAAATGACAAAAGCAGTTAATCTATTATCAAAAGTGTTACCAACTGACTGGTACTCTGGTCACTCTGAAAAAACTATCCAAATCTCCTCCAAAACTACTCAAAGAGCACTATGACGACTCATCCAGGATGTCATAGAAGAACCCAGAACAACATCAACTGGGACTGTCTTTTGTATCTTCAGAACCTGGATGACTTGCCATAATTGATGAAACCATAAAAATCTGCGTCCTAACAGAAATTCCTGAAGGACAGTGTCGACCATCAATTTGTGGCTTCAAGCTCAAGCGCACTTGGAGTGGCCTAGTCAAAGTCTAGATTCAAATTAAATTGAGATGCTCTTGCATGATCTTAAACAGGCCATTCATGCTCAAAACCCTGCAATGTGACTGAATTAAAAGAATTCTGCAAGGAAGAGTGGGTCAAAATTCCTCCACAGCGATGTGAAAGACTCATTGCCATTTATTGCAGTTGTTGCTGCCAAGGGTGGCACAACCAGTTATTAGGGTTTAGGTGGCAATCGCTTTTTCAGGTACAGTACGGACAGGCAGGTTTGAACAGCTTTTTCCCCATAAAAATAAAATTGTGATTTAAACACAACATTTTGTATTTACTCTTTGTGAAATATAAAATTTGTTTGATGAGCTGAATACAAATGAGTAAATTGAACACATTTACCTGATTTAAAACTGTCTTAAACATATTATAAGTTAAACTTTAACTGCCTTACTTATTTGATAAGGACATTTTGCAGTCCAGAGACACGTAGTAATATACGCAAAAACTAACATAGAGGTTGTTGTACACATAGCAGTGCACAGAAATAAAAATATGGTGTGATGGTTGTCATTCATCAGCCTGGCTGCACTATCAACATTATTACTCCCACGCAAACATTAATACACACAGTCACTACAAGGCTGTATTGATTTATTTTAAAAATAGATGTGTGATGGTCATGACTGAGCTTTTTCAGGTGTGTGGTACTTTTTTTTTTTTTTTTTTTTT
>OMLM01007790.1:0-18570 GCA_900302695.1 Helostoma temminkii | reverse complement strand
ACTTTAGACCAGGTGAATACATGTTTTGCTGCAGCGAGTTCACTGTGCTACGATAAAATGTAAATGCTATTCTGAATTTGATATGCAGTATTGTCATTTTGTCCTTTCAAGGACACACACAGTACATTTTTTTGATTAACGCTGACAAACATAACCTTTGTTTCCAATAAAATTCCAAAAATCACATTTATCATTTATTTTAAATTAAAAAATTCAATTACCGGCATCATTTTCATTCACAGCCTGTTGTAGCAAATAAACGTGTTTTTAAGCAAATACCTGATTAAGGATGTATCTATCTAGGCTCATGCGCAACTTTTTAAGTGATGTTTATAAAGCATAAACTGTTGCTGGCATATTTAAAATTTAAATCAACTTTACTTTTTTAAACATTCCTATAAAAAACACAACTTTCCTTAGACATCTTACTCTTCATCCTTAATATCACACAATGTCCAGTCAAAAATTATGAGGCACAGCACAAACTCCGCGTTCCAGATCAGACACCTCAACAATTCATCCAAGGCCATCTAGCACTGCTGTTAAATCAAATTTAGCACAGTCTTAATGACCCTCTGCCACAATATTCAGCCCTCTCGCTTCTCTCAATTTCTCTCATCTCATTCACTCTTGAGCCCAATAACTCACTCAACCACTCGCAGACATGAATTCACTCATTTACTCACTTACTGATGAATCATTCGCTCACCTCTCCTCATCTTCTGGTGCCTCACTGAATAAAAGCTCTTTTGACCTTGACTGTATCACATTCTGGTTTAGTTTTTCAGTTTGCTGTTGTAATATGTGTTATAATAATATGATGCACGCTTTTTATCCCAAACAATATTCAACTGGCTCATAACGTATCAGTCAAATAAAGAAATACACATAACAGAAAAGCAAACAGTGTAACACAAAGGAGAAATAAAGATAAAATGCTAGAACCTTTTTAAAATGTAATTCCCAATAATGAAAGCTACTTTAGTTTGACCAAACAGACCTATATCTTTTATATTTTTTCTGCTAATATACCCATCACGCAATCCTCCTCTCCTCTGTCTCCCTCCTCTCCCTCCCTGTCTTTCTTATTCCCTTTCCATCCTGATGAGATCTGGCACTGCAATTAAATCCATCAGATCTAATATTATCCAGCAGACTCCTCAGTGGCAGATGCTAAATCAGAGTTTATAGAAAAGTAGAACTTTTCCCAATATAGCAACTGACAATGAATGATATGGCCTTAAAGTATGTTTCGCTGTGTTTCTAATATATTATAGCTATCACAGATAAAATAAAAAATGTTACAGAATTTAATATCAAGCTCTATAATGACTTTTGTCATTGATTTGATTTGACTGAACTATGAAAAATGACACAATATAAACCACTCCACATGTATGAGGAAAAAGTGAATAAGCAGGATGGTATTAGGATTGTATCAGTTTCGGTAAATTATTTGTTACATTTGCTCAAAGTTTACAACACAAACTAAACATTTCATTTTGACAGTTACATAAATCTCTAAAATTGCTAAAACTCTCTTTGTCATACTCAGGATATGTCCTGCACAGCTAAAGCTAAAGCTAAATTTTTATTTCACATTAAATAAAAAGTTTCCTTGTTCCTAAAACAAATCAGCACACAAACTCACCAAGAGTCAGTGTTGACTCGTTATTTTAACATATGGCTGTTTTTAATATTGCAGTTGATTAATATGTAAAATTCAATAAATAAATTCTTGTGGCTAAATTAACAAATGACAAAACTTACAATATATATTAGATTCTAGAATTTCTTTAGGGTTTTAGCATTTATCATTTAGATTTACACTGAAAATGACCCTGGAAATACAGACAGTATCTTCAAGTGCTTCATATAATTCTTTTCTACAGTTTAAATACTGTATAAATATACTATGATACTGTACGGCCCAGTGTACTGCCCAGTCTGTTCAGACAGTGTCTGAATGAAGCTGTGCCGAACGTTAACATAAAAGGAGCCATTTCTGAATGTCAAAATGCCGTCAGTTTAACAGACTAATGAAGCAATAAAGGTTACACATCCCATGTGAGAGGGCTTTTGAAACACACACACACACACACACACACAAGCACACACTTACATGGCAAACCCCACTCTGTCAGTTCTCTATGCAAGTTCAATCAAATGCCAAGAATAAGCATAATTTGTACCTTTATCCATGCCTGGCACAAAACACATGAACTAAGCATCAAAGGAGGAAGAGACAGTGAGGGCAGGTCACACAGGAGCAGAGAAGACAAAGATCAGAGAACAGCAGAAGCACTGTTTTAAAGACTGGATGGGATTCAGCTTTGGCAGAACTCCATCCATAACACAACACCACAGGTGCACCATGAACATGACACTGATGAGGCTTCTCTGAAAATGTGACTCTGGTATTACAGAGTTATAATTTCCATTGGTTTTTAGAATGTGATAGTCATGAAGACAGACAATGAGATGCTAGTTGAGTTTTACTTTTGGACCCTTTAACTTAAAAAATATTAAAAAATATATAAATTCCATTTAATCAAACAAGTATTTTTTTCACAAATAATAATGTGTCCTGCCCTGCGATAGACTGGCGACCTGTCCAGGGTGTACCCCGCCTCTCGCCCGTAAGCTGGCTGGGATAGGCTCCAGCACTCCCGTGACCCCTGCGGGGACTAAGCGGTATAGAAGATGAATGAATGAATGAATAATGTGTCCTGACAATATATAGTCATTCTATAGTGCTAGAGTCTACAAGGTACATGTTTAAACTATGGCTGGTGTTTTGAGGAAGTAAAACAAGCTTGAAATTCTGCTGTTTTTTAGCCATACAGTAAATGTACCATGTCTCTTGGATAAGTTGCCATGAAATTTAGTCCAGATATTGAATCCTGTATGTACAGAACAGACTTTCTGTTTGGTGCTTTGGTGACTTACAAATGTTAACATATTAACTTACTAACTGCTTGACAGAAATAAATCTGTAGTGACTGTAGTATAATTTCAGTTCAACTTGATGCTCCATACAGTAGCTCTCTGTACACACAGAGAGTCCTCGTCTCTCACAAATCAATGGCCTGAGACACTCATTCAAAGTCCTTCAAGCTTCTACTGGTGCAGATGTTGGCTTTCGGCCCCTGATAATCAATAGAAACACTGGTGGTGGCTCCCAGACAGACTTATGGGAAAGCAATCAGCTGCAGAATAAAACTAGCTCCCTGGCTGAGACCTGAATCTATGTTGTGATGTGATAATCCTGCACAGATGGTCTTAGTGACATATCTTAATTTAAAAGATTACAAAGGACTGACGCAAACTATACAAAAACCCAAAAACCTGTCCAGGGTGTACCCTGCCTGGGATAGGCTGCAGCGCTCCCACATCCCTTGTTAGTTAAAGCAGTCGAGATAATGGATGAATGGATGTGGTAAAGTAAAAGCTATTACGATGTGAGCACTGTTTTCTGTATTACTACCATACATTAAACATATTATAACATGTTAAGCAAGTTTAAAACTAGATCTCACACATTTGCCACAAGTTGTCTGCTCAGCTTGATGTTGAGCACTTAAAAGCTCTCTTCAGTCTCTCACTGGTTGCAGGACACAGTAACTTCTTCTAATTTAAAGTTTCTGTTAATTGTTTACAAATCTTCCTCCCAGCACTTAGACTTTAGTAACAGCTCACTGGCACAGGCCAATGACTTTTCTTCCCTGGACTTGAGATGATTAACTGTCCAGACATGCTCTGTTGGAAGGATTTCTTCATCCTGTTTCTTTTTCATTCATATTTCTCCTCACTTCATATAATTGTCCTCCTACAGCAAGAAGTGAGAAATCTTTGTGTGTCTGTGTGTGTGTGTCAGTGTTTGAAATTGTTTATGGTTTGGGATTTTCTGCAAATTATGCAGCTGAAAACAAACTGCATTAAATAGAACAGGAGGTGTAACAAAACAGTCACACCAGCGTTAGCTCCATGCTGCTCTGCAGTATGCTGGACATCTGCTCTGGACTGTGAGATAGTTGCCATAGTTTGTATGTGAGGCACTAGAAAATGCAGAGCATTAAACAAATTAAACATTAAAACACTTTTAAAAAGATTTTCTGAAACTATTATTCAGAGACGGAGCATTGCCACACATGAAGACACATTATCTGCAACACCTTCTCCTAAAAATAACATATGCAATACAAAAAACTAAAATCATAAATACGTTTTAGTAGGACACAAGTTTAACCAATTCTGATCTAACAAGTATTGGATTGGGATGACCTTATTGTTGAGGTAAGTGTGCTGATACATGTTGGTCTTTCTGTTAATCTGTTAGCCTATATTAAATACCCCATATTATTTTTTTACCTTCCACTTGGGTTTTTTTGTTTGTTTTGCCACATGAATGTTGGAACATTTTATTTATTTATAAGTTTTAAAATGAGTTTATGTTGACTGTTAAGCTGCAAGCTGCAGAACAACATCACGTTTTGTGACTACAGTGTCATTAAATACTTTTATGGTTGGGTTTAGGTTCTCAGCACTTCACTCAATGTTTTTATTAAACTGTAAACAAAACTCTGATCTTTCTCATATCTTAATCAAAGTGATTCAGTTTCCTAAACCCAACCATGCATGGGGTATGCCATTTGACAGTCCTCTGCATATCACCCCTCATTCACCCCAGTCAACTCTTTGTTTTTTCCCTTAATAAATGTATAATTTGATTTATTCAAAAATAGTCACATAACAATGTAATCAAGATGCAATTATGTTTTCCAAAAAAACTTTGTGAGGTTTGCAGTTTAGCTGAACAGAGCTGTAAATCGTGGTGACTGTGTTGCAATAAGAGACTTGGCTACAGATTGGAGTGTTTTTCCACTCGATTTGATCTGATTATACTTCAATAAACTGAACATCACAGGACAAGAAGGGAGAATATTTTTAACACTTAGAATTGAATATTTGTGTCCAACATATGCAGCAGCAGAATCCAGCTTTTACGTCATGTTCGGTTGTTTTTTAGTTCTGCTCTGGGGTGAAAATTCAGCCAGCTGTCACCACAAACCCAGGCTGTTCCTCTTTGTATGCATAAAGCAGAGGAGGATGACTGTGCATTTGAAGGTGAAGGTTGCAGAATCACTAAGCAAAGCTGATGCAGTAAAGTACAATGATCTCTCTGAATTCATTTAGCATTATAGACCTAAAGAAACAGCACTGTCAAACTGAAAATGAGTGAGCTCTATTCTCACCAAGCAAACAATTTAACCATTATTCTAATTATTATTATTAGAATTTAACTTTTGCGTATTGTGGAACTTTTTTTAACAAAACAACCTAAACCTTTGCAGTAAATTAGATTCAAAAGTGTGATTGAAAACACAGTATCACAGTAGGAAGAATAACCAAAACAAATATTTCCATTACATTTCTACATACTACATTAAAAACAGTGTTAAACAGGGAAATGAGTTGTCTGTTGAGCTGTGGGCCCCATGCCCCAATGTTTTTAACAATATCTGACACCATGCTGATGTGTTTGCATGACACCGATGGACACACTCTCACCTGGAAGAGACGGTAGGATGCAGGTGTTGGGACCAGGTTTCTCTGGGTTTTCAGGGGAGTATTTAGACTCCAGGATCTGATGCAGGTTGAAAAATTCTCTGTACCTTCTATAGATCAGATATTTACTCCCTCCTTTAGTCTTTACTTCAATCACAAACATCTGAGAGAGGCATGAACAGATACATGAATGCAACTGAGAAAATTATTAGAAAAAAAAATCTGGGCACAGTTAGAAGTTTTAAACTTACAAAGTAGTCAATGAAGCCTTTCTTCTCCTCGATGTCAGCGATAGTGGCACTGACAGGGACGTTATGAGGCAGCTGGTCAAAGTCACTAACACAAACAGATTATGGTTATTTTTGACCCAGGTGTCGGGGTCCTGCAAATCAGATTTCAATTTAGTCATTTTACATTGTAGTTTTTAGGAAATGGGAAAAAAAATAACACAAACGATAACATGTCCACTTGTTCATGTGAAACTAGAATAATTAGCATATTTACGCTTTATTTCATTGTGTTTGTTACATGTCAAATGTAGTATGGCAGCAAAGACAACCGTCAAACATGAGTAGCATATTTCCTTCTTTCACTACATTGTGAACTAACATCTGCAAACAGCACATCTGCAGAGTCCGAATCTAGTTTCATTTATATTTTAGGATCAAAGGTGATATAATAAAATACTATAATACTGTGATATTACTGAATAACTAACAGGCCATTGACCATATCATTGGCAGCTTTAGGTGCGATAAACCAGCGCCACCGTGCACTATAAAGTCAAATATAAAGAGAGATGTTAGTTACTGGTTTTGCGCTGACGTCCAGTCCAACAAACACTCACCTTTCATCTCGTAGCTGCTGCGGCACAGACATGATGTTGAGCACAAAGCTGGATACAGACAAGCGGAGAAACTTTAGCTTCTGTGCTGAGAAATGCTCTGAGACAACTGTCGCACACAGCAGGCTGCACTGGCTGACTGCACCTGGAACAGCTTGCAGGCGCAACGGTGCGGAAACAGGCAACAGGAAGCGAGAGTTTCGCTAAAATGACCAGAGACTGTTATCATGTTCGTGTTGTAGCTGAAATTACAGCGAGGGCGGGGAAAGTGACAAAAAAGTGTTGGTAGTTTGGCAAAAAAATCTTTGGCTTTGTTTACATTAACATAGTGGAAGGATTGTTTTCTTTACTCACCTACACACTTTATTTGACATAAACTACTTGTGCTTTTGTGGGAGCCAAAGTTAAAGCAAGCGGAAACCACCCAGTATAATTTGGTGAATGTGGACATTTTTACTGGGATTGGCCATGGGTGTGTCCACAGAAGCGTTTAAGAAAAAGATGCTCAAACTGGCCTTTTTATAATACATAATATAATATATAATAATACATATATACATATCTGAGTTGGTGGTGCCTTAGTTTTTGTTGTACAGAGGGGTCACATCTGCAGCAAAAGCATGTCTCTGTGTTCTTGTTATTATGTGTATTTTATTACTGAATTATAGGAATTCTCAGAAATGTGGTGCACATTTAGAGCATTTGTACATTAAACCCAAAAGTCAATTACAAATAAAAGCATCCACATGTTAATAACTTATTATTTTTTTATCATCAACAAATATACACTGCATTTGTGGGCGTTTCAAAATTAAATGACAACACCGTCACTGTTTGCATTTTCTTCCTCACTGGTGAGGCCACTATACAAATATGGCCTGTATTTAAATATAGAAACCTTTGCATCACACCAGGCCCTGGGACTCCCCAAGCTTTTCACTGATCATTTCTACCAAGCATCTGTTTTATATGAGAGTTCACACTTTCATGTTTGCTCTTCCTAAGTCTCTGCACACTGTTTTAAACATTAATAAATAATTTTGACTGAACAAAACTTTACAGCAGTTCAGGTTTTCAAAATTCATCTTACTATGGTTGATAATAAATGTTCTTATCTTAAGGTGCTATACTGTAAGGTTGATTAAGATTAACCACAAATGCAGGTTTAAAGTGAACAGAAGGAAATATTTTTTAAAAATGTAATAAAAAAAAGTTGGGAAAAAAAATGTGATGTGTACATTTCTCAGTTCAGGAAACAAAATCGACTGCATTATAACAATCTTCAAATAAACAGAAACCCAGAACCAACGTTAAACTTAAACTTAAAGAGACAGGATGAGACTTTTAGAGCTTTACAGATAAATAACTTACGGTCTGACACGCAGAAGTCATCAATCATTACATCCTCCTAGATTTTCACATTCTACGAGGAAGAGGAATGTGAACCACCTAAGTTTATATTCCAACACAGAGAAGTTTACAACACCGTAGTGTAGATATATTGTGCTTTCCTTCTGAGCAGGCATTAAATAATTTCTGGTTAACATTCATAACAGCAGAAGGATCATAAAGAAAGGAGAGAGACAGGTCACTTGGAGCACAAGCTTCTCACTGTAAAACATGTTATAGTCAAAATGTTCATCAGTTTCATCAGAGATAATCTGTCTCAGCCTATTTAGTCAACACTAACTATTTTATTGCTCCATGTGCTGACGTTCGTCCCTCACTCTGTATCTCTTAAAGCAGAAAGCACATTCTCCACACCATTACACACTGACACACACGCATCCCTCCACAAACTCACCATGACTCACTTCTCATTTTACTTTTGTAGTTGACTTGAGCAAACAAAACGAGTGATAATGACTAGTGAAAATGCTTCCAGGAGGATACTGGATACTATAACTGGATAAATACAGTTCCAACATTTAATGTGAGGTGATTAACACTTATAACACTAGATGTCAGTAAAGTTGTTGCTGTGCTGGAGGCGCACCTTCTGTCTCTGTGTGCGTTAGAGAGAGAGTAAGTGAATTAGCACAACTTTTTGTCTTATCTAAGTGGTTTCTTCATATCATAAGTACGTTATTGATTAGTAACCTCTTTGGGATGTCAATCTATTTCAGACTTTCTAACCACTGCCAACAAGGGGAGCGTATTCATTCATACTGTATGACACCATGTCAAACACAATACAGTGTCTAGACAGTGTGTACATCTCACTTATGTTGAAATAATAATAATAATAATAATAATAATTTTCACATAAAACAGACACTGTCATAATCCTCCACAGCCTCTTGTTTGCACACCTGAAACAATGCATCAGTGACCATGCACACAGACACAAAACATGCAGTTAAGTGTGTGTTTTTATGTGACATAAAAATGTGTGTGTGTGTGTGTGTGTGTCTGTGTGTGTGTTACAGAGCGTGAGAGTGCAGCACATATTGACTCCATATCTATTTTCATGCAGCCTGAGATGGATCTTTTGAAACGCTGCTCGTATAACAGACCATCGCCAGCCATGAATTGCAGAAACATTTTTCAAGGGTGTATTTATCTTCAAGGTCAGGCCAGCTGCTATAGTCTGTTGTGCTTGTTTGTGTGTGTGTAAGAGAGAGAATTCATATGTGTGTATCTGTGAGCACATTGTAACTGTATATGGAGTTTATTGCATGCTGGTCTTGGAATATAACTTTGAAACAGAAGAACACTGTAGAAACTTTGCTGATGTAATATAATAAGCCATTAAGTTGACAGACAAACAGGTACACAGACACACAGCAGCGGCAGCAGATACATACAGAAACATAAGAAGCAACTGTGTGGACGCACAGTGTCGACAAACACACGCCTTGTGTTTACCATGTTGACAGCAGGTTACTGTGGAGACATCATAAGGGAAGTAGAAAGAGGAAGATGTGAACACAGCACAGTGTTTAAATACTGAGGCTTTATGGTGAATTGTTGTCACTCAGTTCATACTGGTGGTACAGCTCAACGTTAGCTATTACTCATAGTCCAACTTTTTAAGAACATTTTTAAAGAATAGAAGCTTCTATAACCCATTAGGTATAGGACCTAATATAGGGTCCTACATTTAGCAGTGTGTGCTTAAAAACAGGTTTTCCTCTCCTGTAATTATTTTGATCATTTTACAACTCTGTACAAAATTATCAACTTTGCATTTTCATTGTGTTGTGGCTGTTTTTACTCTATTGGTTGTCCTGTGTCTCTAAATGGTCATTTTGTGTCTTTTAACTGCACTCTGTAGCTTTAAACTTCAAATTAAACTGGTTGAACCACCCACCTTTGGCAGTAATAACATCAACCAAACACACCTGTAGTTGTGGCTTAGACCTGCACAAAGTTCAGGAGGAATTTCAAACTAACCTTCCTTACAGAACTGCATCAGCTCGGCCAGATTCTTTCCATGTCTGGTGTCTCTTTAGATCATTCCACAGCATCGCTATTGGGTTGAGGTCTGGGTTCTGGCTAACACACACCCCTACAATTTAGATAAAAAATGGTGTCACTCCCAAATAAGGTTGTTTCATTATTCTGTCATAACTTACATCTTGTATTTATAGGTTTACCATGTATAAATGTGCAATTACAGTGTTAGGTTAAGATAAAGTACAATCATAAGTTACAGATGCTCCCCTGAGGTTACTTAGTCCCCAATTTACAAACACATATTTGAGTTTTCTTACCGTTGCACAGAGCATCCCGAGTCTGTACAGTCACTGGGTCCCCCATGTTTATATTTAGGGCCAATATTTGTTAATCTTTGTGTGAGTTGATGAGGGATACCCCAGTGATAGCAACACTACACACACACACACACACACACACACACACAGTTGTGGCTTGTATCTTTCGCAGCCATGACTTACTGCACCACCTGTTGCTGAGTAGTTGGTCTTTAGAAACACATTTAACTTCTCTTGTTCTCTGCTTGCTACTGTCTTTATCAGATCACTGTCTTATAGCATCTTGTGCACTTTATCTATTTGTCTTTGCTTTATACCTAGTTTAGGACTGATTTAACTTATACAGTAGCTGCTTTGTAGCATTAAAAAGTAAAAAGAAACAGACCATTTTCTGATTCTTGCCTTATGTAATTCTCCCTCCTTCTCCCCAAGCATCTAATGTTTGTTTACCTGCTCTGTCAGTCTTGCCCTCTGATCACATCTTATCCTAATTTCTGCATCTTTATCCTCCTCTCCTGACCCACTACAAATTCTTACCTCGTCCCGCCTGTCTGACTCTTCCCATTCCTGTTCTCCTACAACGCTGGACAGTGCTGATGAGGGGTAATTCAATAGAGGGGAGAGTATCAGGACAAGGCCTTACACAAACAGGGTCAGCTCAGGGCATGAAGAGACAGCAGCAATTTATTTTATCTTGTTTTTATTATGCTCAGTGCAACTCAGCATCTCAGTCTGAATCTGAACTCTGAATGTCTACATTTAATTCAGATGTTTTTTTTTCCATTTCAGTCAATGATTGCAGCATACCCAGTATGTGAGATGTTTAACTATTAATTTGGTTAAGATTTTACTATTCTCTCTGAGGAGGACAGTGCAGGGTGGATAGCTGGACAAACAAAACATACATTTTTTAATTCCTAATAACAATCATCTAATTTTATATTTCCATATCAGTATGCTTGCAATTAGCATGTCAATAAAAAGTGTGTGAAGATTTCAATCAAGGATAACAGGTGAGTTGGAGATGAACATTTAGACGTAGTCTAGATTAAAAAACATAAAGTGTGAATGTTTTATTAGCCATGTGTTTACTCTAAAAGGTCTAGGTTAACACATAACATTCTGTAAGTTGCTGTTTGTGTCGCTAATTTGTAACATCTGTCTTCCTGACTTTCAATCACGCACTCACACACTGACCATATATAAATTCCTCTCCTGGTGTTGACCCAGTGGAAGCAAGATGACTCACTACATAATTTAACACTAGATAGGATGGCAGTGGAGCAATTGGTAGGGCAGCCTCCCATCAACCCAGGGGTCAGCAGTTCGAGACTAGGCTGCTGCCATTTGCAAAGGAGTCCCTGTACAAGACCATTAACCCCCATAATGTTCACAAACCTCCAGCCACTGAGGGTGCACAAGCCAGCCTACTCTGAGTGCCAGCCTCAAGCCTAGCAACTGGGGAGGGTTGTGCCAGCAAATGCATCCAGTGTAAAACCTGTGCAGATTCCCACTACAGAACGAGCTGAAAGGCCGAAAGATTTAACACAAGATAGGAGGATGAAGAAAGAACAATATTAAAAGGTGACAAAGAATGGGCCATGTGAAAATAAGGATGCAACAAAAAGGGAGTAAATGTGGTGATATAGATGGAGATATAGGGAAAGCAGTGGACAGAGCAAGAGAGTTGTCAGTGACGGAAAGGAACTGGAAAAAAAACAGGTTGTCTGAGGTAACAGAGCTTGTTTTTGGCCTCCAACATTTGTTTTTTAGCTGCTCCACTGTGTTCATCAGTCAGTTATAGTTGCTAACTCTGTTTGCTAACTGTTTGGTGCTGGTTTTGTACTGTAGATTTATTACAAAGAGTTTGAACCATAACACTGAGATGGAAGGTGTCATTCAGAGTTTAGTCATAAACATCTATAATTTCTAATTTTCAAGATGTAGTTATTTGACAGATTACCAATCTGGTTTTGCATTTTGGCTTGTTTTTAATGTCAATAAGACAATGTCAACATACTACAATAAGTCAATCAAAGATACAATTTTAGGAATTCTTGCCTCAAATACTTTCAGTCTGTACATGATAATAATTAGATTAGATAGAGTAGTATTATTAATAGGCCTGTGTGTGATTTGTTAGTCTTGCAAAGAAAATGATCACACTCCAGGGCCAACCGTGCGTGCATCATCTCCACAACCCCCCACCTTTCTCAAAATAGAGAGAAAACTGAGAGGTGGGGATGTGGCGTGTAAGTGGGGGTGCATGGGGTGTTTGTTATTTGGAAGCAGCTATAAAAGTCTTATTGTGTCCTCCCGACAAACTTGCTCATCTTACCTCCATCACCAACCCTTTCCTCGTCTCTCTACTCCATCGCTCCATCACTTTTCATCTGACCCTCTTTCTCTCCTCTCTGTTGTAATAATCCACGCCTTCGTTCAGGTAAGGCAGAAATGAAATGCTAAATGTTGTAGGAGAGAATAGATATTTGAAAAAAAAATATTACACAATCATTCATAAGAAGCTCAGAGATGTTGGTCAGGGGCAAGAATGGGCTCTAGGCCACATTAAACAGTAAACTGTTGTAGTTGATGTTTGAGGTGAGTGTATATATATATATATAAGTATAGATTATAATGATCTTTGCCACTGGAATGAACCATTTCACCAGAGCGACACAGGATACAAAAACATTTTGTACATGTAGATTATGTACAGAACTTAATTTTGGACTATCTTCTAAAAAATACAGACTCAGAAAATGTATCTGGGGCATCAGCCAGGATAAAGGAATATCATTCTGCTCATATTTCATAATGTTTTGTAGCTTTCAATAGACCCAGCTGTTAAGGGTAGAATCTAAACGGTATGTCTAATTTAAAAGTTCAAGGGTGCATTTGGTTTGATCTTGCACTTCCACATGATGTGTTGTCTTCTCCTCTGCAGCAGACTGTATTTAATAAAATGTAATGTTAGGAGCAGGTGTTTGTGTAACGGCTGTTTTCTTGGCTCATGTGTTACTGTGAACAGGTGCTGAAGCACAGTGCCATGGAGTGGTAGCCTCAACTATAAGTATAGAAAGTAATAGTGATGCATATTCTAGATGATTTTCATTCTTGTTACTATTTAAAAAAAAAAAAAAAAGCATAGATGATCAATCAGACTATCTTGCTCTGTTCTATTAACACAATTTGTGTTTCCTTTTTTTATTTTGTGCTGTGTGGCCACAGAGCTGTTTTCCAGCAACACTGAACCTCTCTTTAAATTATCTAACGTCTGCCTCCTTCAGGAAAAGGATGTGTAGAGGCGAAGCTACACTACAGAGGTCTTGTTTATTTATTGTGCAGGACTGACTTTCAATCTCCAGTAAAAGTCTGTTATTTGCTAAACAGACATAAGGTGAAAAAGTATAACCTCACCTATCCACCAGTCATATCTGTTGACTGAATGACAGAGAGTAGAGTGCTTGGGTATAGTCAAGGACTCGTTGGACTTGGTTGCTGAAAAGTGCTGACAGAAGTTCTGGCTCTTTGATTACAGAACAGTTATCTCTAACCACAGTTATCAACAGTAAACCTCAAAGTCAAAGGTGTTGAGAAAGGACATGCAGACTCTTTTGAGGCTGAAAGAAAGCTGCCAGGATGACTGAGATGCACACTGTAAGTCATGATGTCAGGAAGTATGGTAAGATCCAACTTGCTGGACCAGATAAAAGAATAAATTAGGTATACAACTTTATGTCCTTAACATCCCTACAGAAAGTAACCTGAAATCAAGGCTTTCTGTAAGACATTACCTCATAGATTGAAAATGTTTGCACATCTGAAGACATCTTAAAAACCACAAACTGATATCTGCTAATTGGGTTTTGCTGCCAAAATTCAGCCTTATAACAGGAGGAGAGAAACTTAGGAAGAACTGGACAGAAAAGAATGGGATGTCTCTTTCTGTGCAAGTCATTTGGTTTTTTACTAAGAGTGGGTAGGAATTAAGTTGTGATCAAGACTGTACAACCTGCAGGGGAAATATCAAAAATATTCCTCTGGGGCTCTGCAGGTTTCATATTCTCACAAGAAGCCATGCAACAAATATAGACACACACAACCTGGGAAGATAACACCCAGTGAATTCATTTCTTTTAAAGACAAACACATGCATCAAACATCTGTCCTGACAACTCAGCAGGTGTTCCAAGTCTGCAGACTCCAGCTCTGTTCTGACATCTACAGGCTGCTGCCATGAACTGCAGCTAAATAACAATAAGTTGCAGCCCTAATGGAAACGTGACTTTGACATATGATTTTGACTGCTTAAAATGATTCGTGACAGATAGTTGATGTGATTGAAGGAATGAATTATATGTATGCCAATGTGTGAATTGTTAGATGATGCAGTTGTGCATGAATGTGTATGTGATCACCCCTCGTGTTGTGCCAAGTTCCATTCAGGCCATCTTTTTAATGCCTGAAAGTAATTCTACCTGGTCCATCTGGGTCAAGATAATCTGAGTGTATGCCACCTCCACTCACCAGACTATATTACCTTCCTATCATCAAGTCCTAAAAGATATCCAGGTCATTTTAGTTCATATTGAACAACCAACACATTCTGCACATATTGTTAATATTACATTTGCCTTCTAACTGTCGTACCAAATCTCCCACTGTTGTTGTCTGTACTCCAGTCTTTGAAACATTGTTCCGTCTTTTCTCACTTTGTACCTTGTCTCTCTCTGTCTGTGCCTCTCTCCAGCTGGAAAAATGGTGATGACAGATCTGTTGAAAGCTGAGGAGATCAAGAAAGCTCTTGATGCCTTTGCAGGTCTGTAAACATTGTAGAGTTGACATATCCTCAGCAAAACAGACCTACAAGGTTATAGAAGTTAGATTTGGACACAAACACTTTGTATTTACACACAAATAGGAATGTAGAGTAATTTCAATTCAAAGCTCACTCAAGGTCACTGTAATAATATTCATTATGTACTTTTATAATAATTATACGATTATTGAAAAGGCAGATGTTAGAAATGTTTGGTGGTTCAGTCTGTACCTCTTTCCTTTTGTAGCAGAAGCATTCGACCCTAAAAAGTTCTTTGAAATGGTGGGAATGAGGGCTATGTCGGCTGAGAACGTTAAGAAGGTCTTCCAGGTTCTGGATGTGGATGGTAGCGGATTCATAGAGGAGGAAGAGCTCAAGTGAGGAACTCACACAGACACAGAAACACACAAGCATTCAAAAAGGAGGCAAGGCCATTCCAGCAGAGTATAACACCCTATCAAACCTGCACATTGTCATGTTCATTAAATAACACTGTACTATAGCTATTCCTTTATGAAGCATCTTCTACTTTTCTCAGGTTTGTACTGAAAGGCTTTTCCAAGGACGGCAGAGATCTGACTGATGCTGAAACAAAAGCATTCCTCAAAGCCGCAGACAAAGACGGAGACGGCAAGATTGGCATTGACGGTGAGAGAGTATTAAAAGAGTATTATATTATAGAACACAATTTATTATAAAAATAAAAGCTTACCAGAAAAGAGAGAGGGTAGAGGGTGGGGTGGAACTGGAGTGTAGAGGTCAACATGTTAATGTAGTGCTGCACATTGAAAAAGAGTGGGAATCCATACTCCCTGCTGCTTCCTGTTGCAATTAGGACACACTTGCTAACCTCTGAAGCATGACAGCATCCAGTAGTTAGGTAGTTTCAACAGTGAAAGACAGAATACTTCACATAATTTAAAATAAGGGGATAATATGTTTCTGGAAATAATGTCTAAAAATTAATTAATTAATGCTAATGTCAGATATTCCAGTGCAGCATCTCTAGCAACAGATGTAAGATAAATAAGGTATAATATCAGGCAATGTTTGTTAGTAGGGTCAGTTCTTTGTTGGTCTTCTTATTTGTTGACATGGAGAAAGAGGAAATCATCAGCTTTATTCTCTAAGATGTAGGTCCGTACAATTTGTCTCACCATTTGTGCACACAAATTTTTCTTTTTCAGAGTTTGAGGCCTTGGTGCATGAGTAGGGGACAGCCGGACACCACATTTCTTCTTCCTCCTCCTCCTCCCCCATTTTGTCCCTGCATTCATATTTTGTAACTGCCACCTTCAATCCCCCCTCATCTCCCTCAGGACCCCACACATGGAGTCACACTAGGCCTGCTGTCTACAAAACACTACCAGAAACAGGCCGCTGGGGAGTTACCATGAGGAGGAACATACAGGCATTACAGACACCAGTTACATTTTTCATTTTTTACATATATTTAATCACTTATGCTGTATGGGTTACAGGATCATTCTTAATGATTACATGAGGATAGTTTGTGGTCTCAAAACAGGTGGTGCTAGTGATATATATGGTGTAGATGTTAAAAAGACTTCTTAAATCTTAATTTCCTTCCTCTGTGTATTTTTAGGTTGTGCATTTTGTCTGATTGGTTTTATTTCTAGATGTTCACCTATCAGTGCACTTTTCTCCCACACCTATCCCTCATTCACCTTCCCTCACCTCACCTCCTCTCCTGTCCCTTCCTCCTCCTCACCACCTGCCTCCAATCAGAGAACATAGAACATACAATGATATGTAAGACAAGCTGTGAAGATAGAAGAAAACACCTAAGTAAGAAATGGTAATAAAAAACTTGAGTAATACCTGGCTCTTTACTTATTTTTACTCACAATAGACAAAAATCATTAACGTCACAAAATAAAACACACTGAATAATATAAAACACCGATCACAATTGAGAGGATTACAAATTTACAATCACTAACTAAGAAGGTGTTACACTAATGTAACCATAAAGAAAATCTATTACTGGTGTGCAAAAGGTTAGATATGTAATGTACTGCATTTGGGATGAAACATTAGTGGATCAAGTCAAAATTGAAAGGTGGTTGCATTTCTCTAATCAGATGTGTAGCTCACAGAAGCAATCAGATTTGAGACACATTTGCTTATAAAGTGAGTGTATTGTGAGATTAAAATTAACATCTTAAGCAAACATATCACACATATCATACATAACATATCATAATATTAACTTAAAATAATAGCTCAACATTCTGGGACTACAACTCTTTGTCATCCATGCCTAAAATTAGAAGCAGTGGGAAAATGTAAGCCTGGCTGTGTCCAGAGGTAACCAAAAAAAAAAAATTAAGTTTTAATCTTCTAATTTAACTCTTTAACTGCCCATTTCCCAAAATATTTGTTGAGATACTTTTGCCATAAGAAGCGAACATCTCTGAACATAAAAAAATTAAATACTGTACAAAAACTATTATTTTTAATGTGTTTTTGATATTTCATTGTTTAGGTGTACTAGGGTATTAACTTTACTTTTGGTACATTACATACAGACTTCATTACTGCACTTCATCACATACTGTACAAAAACTATCACCAAGCCTCCTGCTCCTTTGGATTGAAAACTTTAGCTTCAAAGGTCATTCTCCTAAAACACAAATGTATATCATCTCTTCATAGTGTCATCTGGAAGTCTCAGTTAAAAACCCTGCCTGCATGAGTGGTGATGGATTAAGGGATCCTTGGAGCGGATCTGTCATTGGTCGTCGTGGGGCGAAGCTTTACAGTGGCAAATGGGTTTGTGCCTCTGAAAGGAGAGGATAATGGAAAATGTTATCCAACACCCTTTAACACTCAGCCACTTTCTACCAACACAAATGGGGCCACATAGACACCTACACACTCCAGGATGGGAAAATAACACCAAAATAACACCAAAGCCAAAGGATGATAAATCTTGACTGTGGTTAGTTAGCATGTTCTGGTGCCTAACATTTCTTTTAAAACCACAGCTTACGGCTTATTGGTTTAAACATGTGTGGTTAGAATTAGTGCCAAAACTAGGTCAGTTTGAAACTTACCTGGGAAAAAGTGGGTTTTCAGGTGGTCCGTGCGATGGCAATGCCTAAGAGAGGATTTTCAATGTGAACCATCAAATATAAGGCAGTAGCATTAGTGTACCTTGGTTACTTAACTTTGGTTGCTACTTTTAAGAATCAAACTCTTCATACCTGGACATCTGATGCTGATTCACGCTTCCTGTCAGGGAGGGGAGAGATAGGTTGAAAATCTGCAGAGCCCCTCCTAAGATTCTGACTCTGTGGCAGAGGAGGTGGAGGTGGAAGAGGCGGAGGTGGGGGTTCATTGTAGCTCTTCGTCTGACCTGGCTTTGTCTCCACATCTGACTCCACTTTTTTCTCAGGGAGTGGAGAAATCGGTCGGCAGTCTACAGAAGCTCTACGGTTGGGGGTGGCTGGGGGCGGCACATCTCCATAGCTTTTGCTTCCTGATTGGTCAATGTAAGAGTCAGTGGGGTCCAGCAAATTGTTCATACTGTGGCTTCTTAGAGAACCGACACTGTGGGGTTGAACAGATACATACAGGAAGTTTTAATGATAATA
>OMLM01007789.1:107251-126657 GCA_900302695.1 Helostoma temminkii | reverse complement strand
TGTTTTGTGTGTTTAGCCATCAGTTCTACTATTGACCACACCTTAAAGTTTGATTTTAAGAAAAACAACCGGAGCATCAGAAATGAGCTGTAAAGTCTCTCTGATGGGTAAAAAGCTGTCACAATCCTTATTATATGGTTTATAATTATAGAGCCCTCAGCTGTTTCAACCTATTTCCAGAGCATCCTTTTAATCAGGCCATAACCAGCATTTCATTTGTTCATCCAATGGGTGATGCAATCCCTGAAGCCAAAGCTCTCTATTCATTAGATTGTTTTAATGTGCCTGAAAGCAGTTGTGCAAATAAACAAGCCATTACAGTGAAAAGAGAAGAATCCCTGAGTCTGTGCGCTAACCTTGGAGGGACTACAATTCCAACTTGTGTCTTTTATCTTATTAATCCCATGCAACGTCGTTTTGCAGGTCCCTGAAAAGGACTTATAAATTGCATCTAATAGGCTCCAAATCAAGCACTAATTAAAACTGCATTAACCTTAATGAATCAGAAAAATTGAGACCCCAATTTATTGGAGTTGTGTTTATACAAGGGTGGTTTCAATAATACATGACGCAACCGGCTGTGTGGGATGAGCCCATCTTCCTAATGCGAACCTGCTGTGAGTGTATATGTGTGTGTCTGTGTGTGTGTGTGTATCAGTGTGGTGTGTTTTGGCCCTCGTCATCATTACAGGGCTTGTTAGAGGTTAACTTTAGCAACATTCAGGCGTCTTTAGCGCCGCAGAAGGAGACCGAGCCGCTTGGTGCCAATCAGCATCACAGGTGTTCATAATTGTCTGTCTAATTGCTTCATTACTGGTGAGAAGGCCTGAGCCTTGCCTGTGCTTCCACCACATCTGGATTTTTGGGAAGCTCTCTCCAGCTCAAATGAGAAGCCTCTCCAGAGTTTTAACATGTATCTGCTTGTTGCCGTGATTTCCCAGGAGTGCGTCATTTATTTGTGCGCCGATTGTGACTCAGATTCCCATGGCTGGCAGGGGTGGAGCATTGATGGCAATTTGTTGATGGGGAGAACTCATTTGTTTTGCTGTGGGTTAATGTGAAAAGATGGAAAAATGAAAATGATGACAGTGTTGTCTAGTGTCCCAGTGAAGTACACGGGTTTTTCCTCCCTCTGTGTTAGTGTTTTCGTGTGTGAGCCCAGTCACTTACATGGCTTGAAGACCCTTGAGATTTTCCTCAAGAGACCCACTGTCCTAATGAATCAAGCCTTTCACATGTGGGAATGACCTGAGGGGGAAAAACTGTGATTCTTTATTACTGTGGCTTCAGCAAACCAGCCAAACTCACTTCACTTTTGTTATGTCATGTTATTGACAGAAATTATACAATGCCACAACAGAAACCAACACCTTTGCAGACCTTTAAATCTTTTAAAATCACTTCATGTCTTTCTGATTAGTCACTGTCTAATGGCTGCAGTGCTTCCCCCCTTATAAGGAAATAGATTAGGCTGAGGTCACCAACGTTTATGAGACATTTAACATACCATTTGCAGGAAGTACCACAAAATCTCCCCTCTCTGTCACATAAGCTCCAGGACACCCATGTGAAATGGTACAAGAGGGGACCGAAGCTCGACCTCAAACCTCCAGCCACCCCTGCCCACCCACACAGGCTGTTATGTATCCATGCTCACGTCAAGCCCGGGCCTGCACGCGCCAATTAACTCACTGCCATATGGATTTCAACTGTGGCTTTTGGCAGATGTTTGTCCAACCCTTTGCTGAATTGAGCACACAAGGGGTTTGGTGTCACCTTTTGGGAGTTTTGGAAATTCCTGTCAGATTTTGATTATCAGTCTTCATCAGGTGGGTTGGTGTTTTCCCAGTGGTGAAATTACGGCCCACTGTGGCTGTTATTTATACAAGGAAGCGATCTCAGTCGCCTGCATTGCCACCAGTCACTCTTGGGAGTCTCCACCAGTGTTCACTTGTAAAATCTGTGCTTAAATTAAACATGGTAGATTACGTTAATGTGCAAAGATTTAATTCCACCCTCAAATGTAAAAAGTTTAATCAATTATGAAAATATTTGGGAGGTACAGTTCCTCGCTGCCTACAATCGGATGTTGATGGGCATGTCTTGACTTGATTCTCCCCAAGAGCAACAAGCTGCTGTGTCTTCAGTCAGGCACACTGAAGCCCTCTGAGAGCTCAGTGGTGTTTCATGTAATGTCAACACTCTAGCATAACATGCTAGTCTTGATTTGTATCATACCTCAGACATTTGCGCCTATCAGCGATGCTTTGTGATAACACATAAGAATCCAGCTGTTCTGACGTAATCAGATATGACCTGATCGCCAACAATGAGCATCTTACATATATCGATATACATATAGCCTCTTGTCATTATTCTATTGCTCCAGTAGGTCTGAAATGTGCTTCTCTTTCCATTATAGGCCCATACTCTCACTAACCACAGGCCAAAGTCTACATTTGCTGCCACTGTTTGCCCAAAGCTGACTGAGTATTTCAGATACAAGTGGTAAAATGTTTCATGTTCTTATGTGCAGCTTATGTGCAATAGACTTGGCAGCAATACAACAGCTATGGGAAGTGATTTATTTTCTTAAAGTAATTAAATGCCTTCTTGATCATTTTTTTCTGAGAAAATGTGAGAATGTGGCAAACAAATTAAAAGAGCACTCCATGACTAAACCTATCCCTCGGATTGGTGGGAACATCACAAGCGAAACAAGAGCCAAACCTTCTTAATCTACGTGGCTACATTTGGAAGTTTGTGAGGAAACAATTCGGAAACATGCATTCTATTTCTGTTTGTGCCCGATTATTAATTTCAATTTATGTAACCCCACTTACTCCCACAGTTTAATTAATGATGCTTGTTATCAGCTGTGTTTAAGAGGTAATGGACAATGCTGAATTTTGAGTGTTTACAGCACTGGAGAAAAATCCTGCTTCACCCCTTTGTAATGGACTGCCAACAAACAAGAGATTAACAGTGTTTGTCACTCTTCCTGCAGCTGTGTTATAATGCAAAGTAAGAAGGGGAGGGGGGAAGAAGGCATTAAGCCCATAACTCAGAAATGGTGACTTGAATTAGCTACCATGGTCAGACGAACTGGCATGCCCCTCCATAACCTAATCCATACCATAATTCCTGATCTAATTAGAGGAAGGCTTGGTGCTAGGCTTTCCAAAAGAACACAGACCGACCATTTGCCCAGGAAAAGGAGGGAATAAGAAGTAACAAAAATAGAAAGAAAGAAGAAGAGGATAAGGAAGAAAAAACAAGTTCACAATGGAGTGAACTGAAAAGGTAAACACAATTGAGCACTGATGTAAAGCATCATATGCACATGATTAATCTACTCATAAGATTGCCGACTGTAGTGAGTGTAAGAACTTTGTAAGAACTAGTGTACTGGACAAATCATTCTTAAAATAACACACAAAAATATGTTTAATCAAATTAAGAACAGCAATAAAATGAAAGCAGCACACAGATGGTAAAGCTGATGTATTCTTAATGACAGAAAAACATATGTAATAGCGGACAAGACTCTGCATAACACAGTTGTTTAAGTTTCATAAATCCACATAATTTGTACAATCCTCAAAAATCAATACAGTAATCAATTGACAAGATATAAATACAGCAACACTTAATTTAAAGCTAAATATTTTTGATTTTCTTTAACTCCTGGTATCAAATAAAAAATCTATGTGAAACTGCAAAACATAATCACCAATATTTAACTTACGTTCACATGCTATAGGTAAACGGCATTAAATGTAGGCAATCCCTGTCCTCTCAGTGTTTATTTTTCACTACATTAGCTAAAGCTGGGAGGTGTTACTCATTCAAATGCCATTGTAGTTTAACAGCAATTGAAGCACGAAATGTAAGCTGATGCAATAATAACATATCAATATTAATAAGAAGGAATTATTTGATTTAACTCAAAAAGGAAAAAGCAAAGCACTAATGTGTTGCACATAAAACAATTCACAGTAAACATACAGGAGAATGGCAGTAACAGCATAATTTGTGTACTAATTCATGCTCGCAGTAGTCATTTAAGAGGAAAGAGTCTTAATTTGCACACATGCAAGAAAAGAAAAAAACCCACCAAATTAAAAGCCAAGCTTTTGCAAAGAGCAGGGAAATATAATAGGTGTCCTTAATCTTTGTTTGAGATGCGGAAATGTAAAACTTTCCCTCTCAGGATGGGCAGGATGAAGTCATTTGTATAGCCTGGCCCTGCTTGGCTTCAAAGTGTCTGTCTGAGGTTTTCGACTGGACACTTGCTGCAGGTGCAACGTTGGAAACACTGATGCAACACCAGAAATGCTTGACACCTTCCCATAAGGGAAGCAAAGTGATGTCACCTCATGTGTGTACCTGGTCAGACATGCAGCCTAAATTCAAATTTCCAACATTTGAAGAGCTTTCAAAACCAAACTGCACAAAACCAAATGGGGAGATAAGATACCTCCTCTGGGTAGCCAGGTGACAGTAATAATAATCACACTGCTGCCCCTCCAGGTGCAGTACAGCTACAATGAGTTAGCTGAGGATTATGCTGTTAAATAGCCAGAGCCTGGATAACTTCACTATAGCACACTGCACAATCATGCATTGCCAGTAATGTAGTCTGTACTCTGAATTACATTCAGGGGGATGTCAGTAAACTCCCTTGTGATGTATCTTTGTGGGTTAAGAAATGAAATACACTGATCCACAAGTAAGATAGATGTGCTTACCAAGGTCAAGGAGGCTCCCTAGCGTAATTACATGACTACCAAACACAAAGAGCATTGTTATTGGACAAGTATAATGCCGCATATTAGCAGAGCAACACAGCTGTTTCTATCAGTGAACACTAGCTTGGGAAGACATAGGGCGGGCATCAATTTAGCCTACTTATCTAAAGTCTCTAATTACTTGGTTTATTTGATAAACAGAACAAGGAGAATCCTTAAATGATTCTGCAAGATCCAAAGGGGATTAATTTCTTACTCCTTGAAAAAACAAATCACTGGTAGAATCCCTTATTTCACTCTTTAATCACGCATTAATTAGGAGCAATAGGGGCACCAGTTACACTTGGCATTTGGTGAGATTGCAGGAGGAAAAAAAGGGCCTGCATTAGCCTCTCCAGAGGAGGAGGCGAGCACATCAGGCTAAGACAAAGGCGACACAATCAGACAGAACAGCAGGAAGTGTGAGTTGGGAGAATGGGGATCTGAGCTTCTCAAGCCCCATTCCCACACAAAGCATTTTGTTTCTCGGGCAAAAAACCACATTGGATTTTCATTTTCACTGTATCCTGCTCTGATAGTATATTTTACAGCTGTGTTACTTTAAGTTTGTACAATGCACACATCTATACTGCTACATATAGCTTAGAAATGTCAATGTTCAAGTACAGATTATATAAAGCGTACATCTTTGCATCTCCTAGTACCCCTGTAGTGAGTAAGAGATCAGTTGTTTTACCTTTAGACCAATAAAATGTTTCATGTTTAGACAAAGCACCTCAAAAGAAAAGAATACTCATACTCTCTCTCTCTCTCTCTCACACACACACACACACACACACACACACACACACACACACACACACACACAAACTGTCAAGAGGGGAGAAAAGTTCATTTGACATAGACACACGTCTGGACCAGATATGAAACAACAAACAGCATAACAATTAACACTTTTTAAAAAACTATTAAAAGCAAATAGAACTTGTGGCACAATACCGACACTGAAGTCACTGAAGTGAGAAACAGTTGCACGTGAACCTATAGATGTGTGTAATAGCAATAAAAATGCCCAGGTTAGAGTGTGTGGGCTGAAATGAGGAGCAAACACAGGAGGGTTGAACTCTGGTGGTTAAAGGATAAACAGAAAAAAAGACTGAATTCATGTTGCAGATCAGAGGCTGGACAACTAGGTTATCTTTTAATGAGTGTGCTAACTCAATTAATGCACAATTAAGGTTTGTTTGAGTTATACTATTAACAACCAGCTGGTGAAAACACCTGCCTCTCCTTGTAACAGGAGGGGCAGCATGATATACTTGTATATAGACCATTTATGACAAAGTAGCCAGTAGCTTGGAAATGTTTAGTTGTTTAATAATTTAGTACACTAACAGATTGTTAATTTACTATATCTTGTTAAAACTATGTAACGTGATGTAACTTTTTAAATATATTTGTTAGTACAGATGTGCGCCATAAACTTATCCTAATGTGGCGATGTGACGTCAAAGCCTCCAGTGACTCACAGAACAGGCATGTATGCAAACATGTTCCACATGAAAGGTTTTTGAGAGAGGAGTTTTTTCCTAAGCAATCGAGAAGGTCGCTTTTGACAGTGCCAGCATTTGAAGAGATGGATCTTCTGCTACAGCTAGCTTCATTCCTAATAGCTGTATTTTGTTGCTTTAATCAGGTATATAAGTTATCAAGCAGAAGGCACTCTCTGTTTTCAGATTCTCAAATATAATAGTGCTTCTCTCTCTGCTCTTTTGGTGCTTGCTGGACCTTATCAACATGCTTCAACGTTCTTGTGTACTAAAAAAGAAATTAAAAAACAACAATAAAAAACAAATGAATGAACAACAAAATGATCATTTGTTGCAATCGCATACCACTCTGCAGTTGTTGTCAATTTTTTAACTCTTAATCACCATAATCTAATATGTCTCTATGATTTCATAAACTGCTTCTTCAGTGTCGGTCACAGTGCAACATGAAACTTTCATTCTTATGTAGCTAAACTTTTTTAATGACTGAAGCGCTTCATTTACCTTAACCTAAATCAAATTGCAAAGAGGCAGCTTGGATGAGTGGTTGTTGTACAAAGCACTGGAATGTCACAGAAGAGAGTTTAACACTTTGGTCTCTATGTGGTTTAGCTTAAGCAAGAAAAACACTTTGGTTAAAGACAGTGGTTTTATTTAAAGTTTAAGTCAACGTGTTGTGTCTGAAGTGTGTTAAATTTTTACTCTATTACGCCAGACCATAATCTTTCTCTAACTTTAACCAAGTGCTGTAAGCGCCTAACTCCAACCATAAAAAATGTAATAACAGTGTAGTCACAAAACTGGATGTTCTAGTGCAACCTCAGATATTTTGGCAAAACAACTCTATTGTCTGTGTACATTTTATTGATATTTTGTGACTTGCCATTTATGTTAATTACCAGCATGTCCTCTTTATTTTAATAGAAAGCATAATCCAGTTGCAATTATGTTCCCTACAAAAACCTATTTGCAATTTCAGTTTGCATGCATAAAAACATCATTTTTAGCCAACAGTGCTAACAGAGCTGCTAAATACTTAAGAAATTTGACCAGTCTGGAATCAGTGGACAGTTTTAGTCTTCCATAATTATCCAATGACTTCTAAACCAGCATCCAGTTTTCCTAAAATTAGCTTACTCTGTCATCTGGGTGAACAGTTGCATCCATTTGCATTTTGGTCTGGCTTTGCAGTAACATTTAAAAAGCACTGATCCTTCAACGTTACAAAACATTTTGTGGTCGACTACTTATATAACATGAAAACCGTATCAAACACTATGAACAAAATAGCCTGTAAAATGTGTTTCAGAGCCATTATGCTCTCAGTCTGTTTTCTTATTTCACGAGCTTGAATAAAGAGGTAGCTTCTCAAGCAATCTTGGCCTTGTTTGTTTAAGGTAATTACTACTTGTCCTCCCATCCTGCTGGCCCAGATGATGCATGAAAATTACCATTCCCCTACTTCAATCAAAGCAGAGAAAAGAAAAGGGAGAAAGGGGGGAGCAGAGGAAAGCAGATGGGAGGGGGAGGCGGTGACAGAGGAACTCTGTGAGACACGCAGAGCTCCCTCCCTGCATGACAAGAAAGGGCACTGTCTCTGATTAATTAGCTGGAGTTGGTAATCAGTTTAATAAGACTGAAGTTGATGGTGAGAGGTCCCCTTTGGCAGAGCCACGCAAAGCTTAGCACTCTGTTCAGGGTCCTCGCTTTCTTCCACCAAGTAAACATGCAGTGTCTATTTACATAAACAGTTGTTTCTTTTTTGTGGGGGGCTATTTTTTCTTCCAAACCGCCTGAAAGCCTAACACCACAGCTTAAGTCACTTCCAACAAAGGCACCAGGAATTGCAGACAAATTCATGAATTTTTCAACATATGAGAACTAATTAAATTGAGGCCTTTTTGAAATGAATATAGTGTGCGGTACTCACTAGCCCTACGCACACAAAGAGGGTATAATTCAGCGATTGAATCCTGGCTTGATAGCATTCAGCCTTTTACCATGGTGAGCTATACAGATGGCTGGGGTCCTTTTCATTCTTTTCATTTTTAATGGCAAATCTCATTATGGCAGTTATCACTGTATGGAGAACAAGACAGGAATGATGGGCCACAAAGCCTCACGGTGCTGGAATGTGGTACCTGTCTGCTGGAGAACACGATTCTCACTGCTAGGTCAGATCGTGATAAGAATTTAAGTATAGATAGTGTTTGGGTGATTGCTGGAAAATTGTTTACTGTTGCAGCACAAGATACTGTAGTTTCCTCTTTTAGCAGCAGTAAACAATAAGGTAGAACAAAGACATTCACTGACTGACTTGAAACTGACATCTTGAAGTGAAAGTTCAATGTTTTGGACCTGCTTTCTTTTTGAGAATTAGATAGAAACACTGACATTACTCTTATATGTTACACTGTAAATATGAAGTAGTTTAACATAAATACTAGAAACATAGAGACATTACCATAGCACATGGAGGATAGGTACTTTGTTCCTAAAGAGAAGAGTCAGTCTAGCTTTCCCCTATGTTTCCAGTCTTTATAAGAATCTTTTGAATTGTTCCTTTTACTCTGCTGATACTAAATTTGTCAGTCTTGGCTTAAATTATGGCTGCAACCAATTATTATTTTAAGTGTTAATTAAAGTGACTGTTTTCTCATTTAACTTTAAAAGTTAGTTTAGTCCACCAAAGGTTATATCTTCAAATTTGTAGTCAGATAAACACACAAAGCAAAGACATACACATATAAACTAAGAAAACAAAGTAGTCTACTGTGATGTGAACATGGCATGTGCACAGACTACATTGAACAACAGTACACAACTTGCTGTATATGTCAATAAAATAGTTCAGTAAATTTAAAGAACAAATCAAGAGCTTAAACAGCTGACGTGAATCATAAGTGGAGCTGTTGAATATGAGCAACTCAGTTTTTTTCTCTGACAGATGGTGTAATTGCTGATTCATCAGATTTCATAACAAAACATATGTTTAACAGCAAATTTTGTTAAATATCTTTGCCACCTGATTTGCTTTTTTTTCATCACAACCTCATGATGTCCACTCACTCGTAGACCTCTCACATGACAAAGCATTAACAAACCTACGGTATAAATGTTTGCTCTGTTACACTTAAGTCTAGTAAGTCATGACTTAGACCAGCCCAGGAGTTAAAAACACAAGTTGTTGCAGTCGTGGCTGAGCAGTCTCTATAAACTCTGAGGACAGAGAACGAGATAAGAGCACCACATCACCCCATGGTGTTAATGATCATCTGCTGTTACAACACAAAGACAGTCAAGTAGCAGATAGAGCACAGAAATAATTTAAGCAGTGCTAAGTGGTCTATTGTCATTCAAATGATAAATTATGCTTGGCAGACGTTTTAGAGTCAGTTTTACAAAGCGTTGCTATTGTTTGTGTGAAGACAAGGTTTTAAGGAGTCAGAATGGAGGGAATTACTTGGGAGAGTTTGGAGTTCCTTGGGGTTTGGACACAAATTGGTTCCCTGCTCACTGGTGCTGCCCCGACTGTTAGACAAGCCTAAACATGGCAACATGCACTGCTCTAGCAACAACGTCTGAATAAAGATAAGGAGTCAACATGGTAGCATCTCTACAGGTATAGAAAGAATTAAAGTTCAACCGAACATTGACGTTATATTACAAGGCAATTTTATATGTGTGTACTACAGTATTTTTTTGGTTAAATTACTGTCACTAAATTTATAACTGTCTTAGAAACTTGTAAATGTACTATTTGCTATTTAACAACCAACTTAACAACAAGATATGATTTTATCTTATGACATGGCAGCTAGATAGACAGCTGAAATGATGACAGATGAGATTTAGAATCTCACATGAGACTATTATCACAGCATTTCCTGTGAGACGTTGTGGGGCAAATGGGTGGATATGCACAACTAACTCCAGTTAGAAGGTGAGCTTGTCAGCACGGTGAAATTAGGCTCTTGAAATTGTTTGTTTTAGATATAACATTTCAGCTTGAAAAGGTCTTTCTCAAATGCGAACAACAGGAAAACACAAAGCTCTACCATGAGGAAATAACATCATATGAATTAACACCCATATCAGAAAACACAGGGCCCTAAAAAAAAGCCATGTGTGCAGCATGTACAGTACACATTATTAAGAGAAACTATTGACTATAATTCTTATGGTAGCATTTAGGCTCACATGACCTCTAAGGGTTAATTCTGCATAATAAAACTGCCATTGTCAGGCAGCAGTACAACTGCAGTATTACCAGTATTAATTGATCAATAACAAGTCAGGAGCAGTTTCTTCCCTCTTCTAATCAAGCCTGTGTTTGCAATTACCTGCTGTACAGAAGGTGAGTGTTCTTCACATACAACCTCATCAGTAAATTACCACACAAGCCGGACTTAACCGAGCTCTTTCCTGGGACAAATCAAGGTAATGTTAATTACACCATTAAATTCATTTGCTCAGTGTAAATCCCCCCTGGCTGCTCTAGATCATGCTGCATCCATTCTTAAGATACAAAGATTCAGGTCTGTGTAGAAATAAAAGGAGGTTGGTTTAAGTTATATGGTAAAGGTATGTTTAATACTGCTATAACAGAAGGTTGTAAATTAACATGTTGATTGCTAAACACACACACACTACAATAAAAATCATAATATATTCCTATATGTTGCTTGTATTAACCTGGTTGAGAATGATAATAATCCATTAGTTTCCTGGTTTTCCTCTCTCTTTTTTCCAGGTACTTGTACTGCTTAAGATGTCATTACCTCTGTTGGGACTGTTAAATGGTTCCATAAAGAAAAATGAAATATTCATTAACTAGGTTAATAATTCATTCAGATAAAATGCAGTATGTGGTTTGCTCAGTGGAAATGAATGCATAATGAGTGCATGCTCAGCATATTTGGGCAAGCAAATGTTTTTATTTCATGATAGCAAAAAGAAGGAAATTAATTAAAAGTTCATTTTCAGTTTTTGTTCTATAAGTTATGCTAAATGATAAAATAGATGCTTTCCAAGCAGTTTCTGCCTAAGAAACCATTAAGAGGTTATATACCCACACACTACAGTATTACAATATGGGTTTTAATTATGAAGGAAGTGCATTTTAAATAGCGTTTATCAAATTGTAAATGTTAGCTTGACCTATTTCACGCAGTTTGAGGAAACTGTAAAACACTTTCTACTTCGCTGACTGAAAATTGGAACCATAACCTCTACTTATCAAAGTCTGCTGAATGCAACATTATATTCATAATTTAATATGAAGTTTTGTCACTGTTGACGATATCCGTTTGTTGCTCCAGATGTCACACCAGAAGCCTCATGACCCCGTCCAGAAACAGCAGAGTGTGTGCACGTTGCTTTAGTTTATGCTAAAGTGGTGAAGTGTTCCCATACTGCAGTGTAAACACCACTCATTCAAACTGTCAAACTAATTTCCTCACACCACAGAGGTTCATTTCAGCTTTCATATGAATCAATTTTTGCTCTAATTATCAATTGTGACACCCGTAATCACTTGAACACTGCAGCGCTGACTGAATGACATGTCTTTTGTGTTATAATTCTGCGCATCTTGACAAACATGACCCATTAAACAACCCTGTGGCCTTTTTCAAGAACGATCATTACACTAATTAAAACTGCAAAACATCTGAGAGGGCTGCAGACGTGCCAGAATTAAACAGGTCATTAAATCAGCCAAAGGAATATGTCAGCATCAGCCTGTCGCTCCTACATTATACTAAAGCAAACTAAAATACCGCTTGTGAACAGAGATGTGCTCATTTAAAACATTTTGGGGTTCTGCTGTGACCGTGAGCTGCAAAAAACAAGCAATTAAATATTGCTTAAAAGGTTGTGATCTTTATGACAGCTATGTTTTCTATAAGATTGTCGTGTTGTATTGGCTGTTATGTGTTTTCTGAAAAGCTTTGTAATGATTAATGATTGTTCTGCTGATTGAATGGGATTTGGTTGTGATGAGTGGTTGAACCTTCCAGTCTCCTGCCAGTCAGGAAAGAAAATCATTAAATGTGTGCTGTGTAAAGATTCCTGTCTTTACTTTAATGCTTCAGTCGCTGCCAGTCATTATCATGAAGATTTTTGACAATGACATCAGCCACCAGTGACTACACTTTTATCCGAAGTTTGCTTTGTTTTAGTTTTTTTACTTCTATTTCCATTATCCTTACCCAAAACTCATTTTGTCTTTTTTTACCAGCTCAAATTACACTGTTTATGAAAGGTACAGGCTGCTGAATGTTGTTCGTGTTTGTTCTGACACAAAAACACATCAAAGTTTCCATTTTCCTGCCAGAACATCCAGTCATAACTGACGAGGGTGTTTACACCAACGTGCTACTCAGTCATCTGGTGTCTGCTGTTTCCAGACTGTTAGACCAGAAATCTGTGATTGTTCTGTGTAAACAGGCCTTAAGATGTGTTAAGAAATGTTTTATGTTGTGTTTTGGAAAGTTAAGTTATTGTGTTTGATAGATAGATTAGTCTTAATACATATAGTTAAACTGTCATGGCAGAGCTCTCGATTGTCTCAGAGTCAATGTGCAGGGTGATGGCTGCTGGTGGGAATGAAATCCTGTACCTTTCCTTGTCACAGTGGGGCTTGAGAAGTCTCTGACTAAAACTGCTCCGCTGTTTGACCAGTAAGCTGTAGAGAGGATGTGAGCTGTTCTCCATGATGTTCAACAGTTTGTGCAGCACCTTGCTCTCCACCACCTGCTCTAAAGCTTACAGAGAAGTCCCCAGCACAGAGCCAGCCTTCCTGATTACACTTTATTTAATTTGTTAGTGTCACTGGCTCTGATGCTGTCGCCCCAGCAGACAGCAAAAAGAAAGAAGGAAATTAATTAAAAGTTCATTTTCAGTTTTTGTTCTATAAGTTATGCTAAATGATAAAATAGATACTTTCCAAGCAGTTTCTGCCTAAGAAACCATTAAGTAACACTACAGTATTATAGTATGGGTTTTAATTACGAAGGAATTAGAATACTGCACAGGATAAAACAGGTTGGTAAGGATTTGCGACATCTTGTTACACACATTAACAGAGTTAAACTTTCTACTCTGTTAGAAAAAAAGAGAAAGGGTGAGAGGACGGTCCCCTGATGTGCTCCTGTGCTGTTCATCACTCGCTCAGACTCACATCCTTACATCCATACAAACTGTGGTATGTCAGGTAATCCATGAGGCTGTGGAGGAGTTTACGCACATCTTCTCTCTTAGCTGGATTTTATTGTATTGTATTTAGCATAAAAATAACTGACACATTTTAATTATGCTATAACAAAATATTTAATTAAAACATTTACAATACATATCCACAGCTACATTTCTCTGATCTACACTTTGCACTAGGTGTGGGGTGTTTTGAGCTGTTTTGAACATTGCTGCCTTTATCAGCTGCATCTCTGAGATCTCTGCTTTGACTTAATCCTCTTCTAGCCGGTGATAGCAGCAAGTGATAGTGCTGGTGTCTTGTACCAGCAACATATGTTCCCTTTCATACAACAGCAGCTTTCCAACCATTTAATCGGGTTGTTGTTGTTTTTTCTTTACCCCTGCTCCACAAAACAAACACTTTTCCTAGAAGTGATTCGACATGTGCCCAAGGAATTTGTCTCCGCATTTCACAACAAATCAGCCTAGGTCAGGGGCTAAGTTTGGCCTCCAGTAATAGACTATTGAAAACAGCTCCTCAACATGATGAGAGGAGAAAGTGGATTTTCCAGCTTAAAAGCAGAATCATCTCTGCTCAAGGCATTATCCTGTGTTCAAAGAGATTAATAAAGTGAGATGCTATTGATACGGCACCGTGCTGCTCATGGACCAGCACTGGTCATGTTCACTGACAACTACTGGCTTTAAAATATGGTTACTTGGCGTTTACATATGGAAAACAGATATTCACAGATGGTTTCTGGTTTTTGATTTGTAACATTCTTCCACTTGATGAATATAACCTTTGTGTGCAATGTTTATGAATATGCCATAGGCTCCACATGCATCCAGTAGCTGTCTGTAAACAAAAAAATAAAATAAAAGCACACCTTTAAACCTTTGCATTCTTCTTAGAGTTTTCCAAAACTTCCAAAGGCTCTAAAATGTGCTTCCTCTTGTCCTGTTAATGAACATCTCTGATGTTTCCTCACTCCTCAGTCAAGATATATTTTTCATAGCAGTCATCAAAGTGAAGAAATCCCATGTTGTACTTTGATGTGCTTACAGTAACACAGTTTTAACTCGCGTCTCATTACCGAGATAATTAATAGTTTAATTAACACCAATTCTCACCAAGTGACAGCTTCTTAGACACACAGTGATATAATTAACTTTAATGTAAAATGATACAAAACACTTCCTTTATTTTAAAATTATTAATGTGCATATCTAGGTTTCTTCAGCTCAGGTGTTTTGTATCATAATTGCTTAAAAACTTTTATTGCTGATGTCTTGTTAATTTTTTCTCGCACTGATTCAGCCTACACAGCGAAGCTGTGAGAACAGTGCTCCTCACCAGGGGACATAGTGCCCAAATATGTGCAATGCAAACAACTTGGGTGGATTAATTTTAATTCTCATTACCTTGAAGCAAAGCAATCATTTTCTATGGCTGAAAAAAACATTAAGAATAAAAGTAATTATCATTCTTGTGCTTTTTTTTTGCATGCTGTTTGCAATTAGGACTTCCTGGAATCTGAACGAGCATTTCGGATGTGTTGAGTAGCTGCGGAGGCAAACGCTGCAGATCAAAAAAGATCAAAGCAACACTGAAAGGAATCAATGAGTTTACAGATGCTGAAGAGAGCTCACCACACAATGAGCAGAGAGTGTAGGCTTCAAGAAAACACGTGCGCCTCTTGTTCAGGCAGAGAAACAATAGCATGTCTCCCAGCATGGGCGATGGCCAACAGCAAAGCCTCTGTTTCATGTCTCAGCACCCCCCTCCCCGCTTCTCCATTTACTCAACTTCCAGTTTATGACCGCTCACAACAGTTTACAGCAGCCAAATTTCATTTTCTACTCTCAAATCCCATCGCACATTATCCTGTACATTGCATTAGAGCCCTAATCTTTCATTTCTCTTCTGCAGAAGAAGAAAGGAGCGCCTTCATGATTAACCCACTTTACAGCAATAAATAAACGCATCATCCAGTAATGTACACCAGATTTAATTTGAAGGGAAAAAAGGCCAGAACGCTCAAATCACTGAAATGTAATGAAAAATAACAATGCAGACACCAATGGGCGCCTTAGGAATTAATTTGAATGCTCCATAATTTTTTCTCTCGTGGTCTCTGGATTGGGTTTTCCTCAGCCAACTGTTTGACCCCCCCCCACACACACACACTCTGCTGGTGTGAAGCCTTAAAAATATACATAGTGAAAAAACAAAAAGTGGATCAGTCCACCATAAAAAAACACCACTTTATCAAATGAACCTAAAAAAGCACAGTCTTTCTCATTTCTTGTTTTTTCACATGAAGCCCATGTTGCTTTTGGTTTCCCATCGTTTTTTCGCCTCAAATCTGCAACACAGAAAAACATGGAATCATTGAACCCATTTTGAATACATTTTTTAAGTGTCTGCTTCAAGCCGTGCATGAGCGACCATTCAATGTCCAGATAATGCAGGCTTCAGTAGCTCTGCCTTAACTGTACTTGAATCCAGTGTGTGACACTTGGCAGATATGATGGCAAACATAAACATGAGAAGAAAGAGAGAGACGTCATACCCCCAGGGTATTTGCTTCTTCCTTTTTCGCGCTGCCCTCAAAGCATCCTCTTCCTGTTTGCGTTTCACAAAGTCACGGCAATCAGCGGCTTGAGCGATTTTCATACCCAGCTATTTAGAGGCAGACAGACGAGAGGCCCATTAGAGAATGGAAATCAGTCCATGGCAAGAAAAAGCGTTTTGACTAATGTGTCAGGGTGGCTTCTCGTCAGTGTCTCTGCTGCCTCCTCCACACCACAGCAAAAATGTTATTGAGCTGAACAACATGGATGCCCTCCTGCTAACCTAGAATTTAACAAATTTTACAAGACACTACTGTAGGACTGGTGATTGGGTATAACATATAGTATGTCACTGGCAGATACGCACAATGTCCCACAATTTCTTGCTGCAGAGAAACACAGTCATATATACCAAAATAAATACATTAAACATGACAAAGAAGGTGAAGCAGCAGCACAAGAATGTGAATAAAATCTAGAACAAATATTTGAAGAGTAACATGTTGTATCAATGGAGCTCCACTGATACAAGATTATATTATGTATAAGTTATAAAAGTTCAAATATATGTCATAATTGCTTTTTAGGCAACAGCTGATCTATCCTTAAGAATGAAAAGGCTTGTTTGAGCTCCTTCGTCTTCAACAGCCTCCTTTTCCTCATCCCACTCTGTGCCTATTGGCCAACTTGTGGAAGTCTTCCTGCAGGCAGTTAGAACATTAGTTCCTAAAGTAGTGACATAGTAAACTAAAATACTGACATTACTGATGGTTAATGTTGTTGAGGAACTTTAAGTATGTCCATTTTGTTCAGTTTCATACTGTTACACACTATATTTATTAGGGAAATATTGTACTTTTGAGTTACCTTTGTGACTGGATGTAAAGTTCAGCTATATGAATGAATGACTACACACAGCAGCAGCAGCAGCAAGAAACAGTGGAGTGAGAACATTTTGCTTTTGCAAACGCAGTCCCTCTGGCATCAGATATTGATCCTACTGATATCCAGTACCATCACAAACGTCTCACATCAAGGGTGGTGATTAATTGTAATTCTGATTGTAAACATCAGTCTCCTTGCTGTAAAACTATATGGTAAACTGAGTTTTTCACCCCATATTAGTAAAAACCTGTGAGTTCAGACAAACCACAAGAGCAATGTGGACTTGCCACGTGACAAGAGGCACCCATTGGTTTGTCGTGTTATGTGACGCCACTACTACCAACTCTTAGAAACTTACATCTACCATTGAAACAGCACCAACCTTTGGCACCAACCAAGCCAAAAATCCCGCTGCATACTGGGGCAGGTTGTGCAAGGAATAATATAAAAACTGCTCCCGTCTGTTGCTGCCCTGTAACTATCTATCCACTTTTGTTTTAAGGTTTAATCTTTGACACAAGTAAAGTTAATTTTCTTTCAACGCTAGAAAAACACCTCCTGTGAGACATATCAACTTTTGTACAAACACTCAAACTTGTGCTAGTAGATGTAGGAGCCCAAAATGGATGGCCAGTTATGGAGTTCCACACCGCTTGAAGTGTAGTATTTATTAATAATTAATAAGAAAATTATTATGCTTTTTTAAATAATGGAATTGTTTCCAATTATTATAATGATGACAATATATTATTGAACTGTGGAACTGACAGAAATGTATTAATATCAAAAATGTATTAATATCAAAAACTCAACCCTGCAACATGCAACATACTGCACATATCTGTAGAGCAATAGTGCTCAGTATATCTGCTTCTGGTTTATAGTCTCTCCCTCACATTGTTCCTTTTTGATTACTTCTTTTTTTCTTGTTTAATGTGCAAATGAAATAACTGAATAAATAAATAATAATGAAAAACAACGTTTTTGCCGTTTTTGCATTTTGCCGTTTTCCCCACCATTTCAAAAATGTTGTAATGGCATTTTTCACTCATCACCAGTGTAAAACTGTTTAGAGTACTGCAGGCAGTCTCTGAAATCAGAAGTGCAGAGAATGACCGTGACTGCAAGAGGCAAACATTCAAATCCCAGGGAAGACGTGTGTATTGTGAAGCAGAATAATCCCAATAACCCCAGTCACACAGAAGCACAGGAAACAAAGGGAAAAATCCTGCCTCCTCTGTCACTCCTGAGATAGGTTTATTATTCAAGCAAAGGCAAACTTTGATAAACAACTTGGAACAATTTCGCCAAACCTTGGGGTAATTCTCTGTAATATTCACAGTACAATCAGGGGGGAAAGGAAGTCTTAAGGTAATGAAGAAATGTGCCACCACTGCGCCACTTGAAAAAAAAAAGACCTGCTGGAAAAAAATGTTTCAATTATAATTAAGTGGGATAAACTTTATTAGAAAGACTGAAACTAAAATATCTCCTAATGCATGCTGGGATTAAGCAGGTCAGAGCGAGCAGGCAGGAAAAATTAAACTCTAAAGGCTTTTTATCACCATATTTCAGGAACCAAGGGTGTAAAATGTTCTAATTTGGGATACATTAAAAGCCATAAAGGTCTTTCAAAAAGATTAATGGTACTTTGCTTGGATTTAAGATAAGGGCTTCGGCTGGCTGCAAGTACTGGGCTCTGGCTGGGCCCTCAAGGCATTCATCTATACAGTCACTGGAAGATTTGTGGAAGCGTCTGCATAACCTGAAGCGTACATGCTACAGTATGACAGTTCTCTATTTCTTTGCCATTTTATAGGTTTTAAATTCCTCAAATCATGTTTTCTCCTTCTAAAGAGTGTTAGAACGGGTGATTGCTCTTACATGTGCAGTAGATCTACAAGCAGATAAAACCTGAAGAACATGCTCACTGCGTCTAGAATAGTATAGGTGCCAAATGCTTTTCATTGTCTCAGATGTTTGCTGTGATCAGCACGACTGTTGACAAATTTAAAAAGAAATCATGCTCTCTGTGTTTGCGGGAAAAGATACATTTTATGAGCATATTCGATGAAATTGCGCGATGCTAAATGGTTTCATTTAGATATTTACAGAGTGGGATTTTTCTTTTTTTCTGCACAAGGATTACCCACATTAACCTGCTCTCCTGTGGGGCTGCATTTGAGATGCGAAAGGTCTCGAAAACACCCTTTCCCAAACATTCCAAAAGCAAAATTAAAATCCACCTCCATGCCCCTCATTTCCCCCTCTTTTAAATTCACAACATAGCCTTTACTATATTTAAAGCATTAAAGGTCTTGGGTTTTTTTTTCCTCTTTTATCAGTTTAGTCTACAATCCCTGATTGTCTTTACTGGGGCTCAACATTAATGTCAACCAAGTTACCTAGGAGACAGAACAGATCAAAGAGACAAAAAAACCCTCAA
>OMLM01007789.1:80902-107231 GCA_900302695.1 Helostoma temminkii | reverse complement strand
AAAAACCCTCAAATGTCTGATTAATCAAGCCTGCAAACAGCTTATTTCTTTTAGCCTGCATGCAAGTATGAAAATGAGATTCCGAGAGCAGTACATTGTGCAGATTTGTTCATTCTTATCTGAACAAAGCCAGCGGCAGCTTATTTCATGGATCACTGGCACTGTCATCGCTGCGGCGCCGAGCAGGTGACGGCTCCTCTTTCTGTGGCGAGAACAAAATTAGCAAAAAGTCGGCACAAATTAGCCTCTCATATTTTCAGTAATATGACATTATTTTTCATTTACTTTTTTGATCCACTTTTTAGGATTTTACCTCCCCCCCCTCCCCTCTTGTGTGCATCTTAGTGCCAAATCCTTTCACATCAGAGGCTTGTGAAAAATAAGAATGAAAGTACAAAGCTGGAATAAAGGCAGGAGACAGGAAACCTCCTGCATTCATGTTTATGTGGCTCCTAAAAGGCAATTCTTCCCCCTCCACCACATATTACTATACAATTAAGTGTCCATCACAGGCATGTTTCTTTGGCTTGTTTCTCTCTCTTGTGTGGCCTGTGCACAGCCCTGTTAAAAACAAGGTTTATTCAGAGGATTATTACTCTGACCTTTGGAAGATTTGAAGGCAAAAAAAAAAATGCATCGTGCACAATACTGGCAGTGCAGCAGCAGAAGCTTAAGGCCACGAGAAGGGTTAAGTCAATAGTACCGTTTTCAGTTCATTCATGTTTGGGTCGTTATGGAGATTCAAGTGGAGACCCAAACATGGGAATTCAGCACAGGAAAAAAAAACCTTAGCACTGCTGCTCTGTAAGCCATACACAAGATAACCCCTGTTTGTCTTAATAACAGTTTCACGCTGTTGTTTTAATTTGTGTGTCTGCTCTATTGCATCATTTCTAAAGGTGTCTGATAAAAAGAGAGAAGCATTAGGAAGTCTTTATGAGCAGCCCAGGGTGCACAAAAACACTGTCACAATTAAACAACACGTGCAGAAAGACAATAGCTGAATGAAAGATGAGAAAATACGTCTCCGTGTGGATAAAGTGTTAAAGCTCCTATTAGCAATATGAAATAAATGATGGCTTTAAGGAAGAAATGGCCCTAAACCCATTCATAAATTTCCTATCCAGGAAGCCTCTTCCAATTAAAACCTGTGAGAGGTGGATTAACAAGGGCTATATGGCTTTTCCTCGCTAAATCACCTCCCCGAGCTGCTCTGCTGCATTTGACGTGTAAACGATTAATGACCAGCCTAATTCCCTTATCACACAACCTTAATGCCTAAATAATGTGGCCTTAGTCAACTTTGGAAAGCAGGGCTATATAAGAAAGGAATGAATATCAGATTAGGCAGCTTGTGTGTTATTTCAGCATAATTTCTTAGAATTGAGGTGGAGGGGGAAGAAAACTGTGTTTCTGGCTGAAAAGCCTGAGTGTTGAAGTAACATTGAGAGGGTCAAAAGATCAAGAGGTCAATCAATACCACCCATATCGTCTTAAAAAGGAAGGAATACTGAGTCTCATTCAGCTGGCCCAATTGAAATCTCTTAAGTAAAGTAACAGACTCAAGCAAACACAAGAAATGCAAATCTATCTGAATTGTAGGTCTCAAAAAGACAATAAATGGGACAATGATCAGCAACATCACTTGGCGTGACCTCTTGACTAAATGGGTGGTGGTAGGGTGGGGGAGGAGGGTTACTATATCACAAAGATATTCAATATAGTATCATGCACAAAAAAAACTAATCTTCACAATCGAGAAGTAATTTACACAATAAATCATTAATCAAGTAAACAATAAACCGATTGCTAAAAGTACCTTTTACTACTAATTATCTGTTGATGCAGTGGTATGGTAAATATTGTGATTTTGGTGGGCATTACACAGTAAAAATACTTAATTACAAGTAAAGTCCTGCATTAACGGTATTAAGTACAGGTAAAATTACAGAAGCATTGTCCTCATTTTAAAATGTGAGAGTTAAACTAATGTGTACCCTATCATTATTATTATTATTATTATTATTATTATTATTATTACTGATGCATTTGTGTGTAAGTGTTGTGGTTGGCTTAAGTGGAGCTAATTTTTAACTTATAAAGGGCATCTGCTAATGATCTGCTAATGATTATTTATTAACAATGATGATTTATCATTGATTCATCTCCAGTTTGTCTTCTTGAGTCATTCTTTGGTCTGTAAAATGTCAAGAAATGTTTTTTTTTGTCCAATCAATAGTTTATCAAATACTATACAGTTTACAGAAACGTAAAGAGCCTGAAAACGAACCAATACGTTTAATAAGCTGGAATGCATGTTGCATCATCAACGTAGTGATCTAAAAAGTACAACATTTTTCTTGGAATTGTAGTATAAAATGCAATGAAATAAGCTAATGCACTAAAGTAAGTAGTAGTACTTGAGTAACTGAACTTATTGTGTATCTCTATCTCTGATTATTTACATTACAGTGTTTAGTACTTTGCTATAGTCCCATAATGTCTTTCATGGGGCGACCTCATAAGAACATTTTGTAATATCACCTCCACTTTGACAAACAGAATTACTTGGCATGCAAAAAGAAAGCCACTCCGGGGAAGGTACGTTCAAACAGCCATGTCTCTATTTTCTGTTCGAGTAATCTGATGCTAGATACACATGACATGTCATCTTAAGAGAGTAGACAAAAAAAATCTCTGAAAGTTCGCCTGCTTTGTGCACATTTCATTATCTCGTGTCTTCTGAGTAGGGTAGGCTTATTAGCAAGCTTTGAACTCACACTTAGAATAATATGCCATCAACAGTTTTATAAGCTAATTAGAAAAAACAGTTTAATTAATGAGTGACTGGCAATAAAATGGCAATCATGAAAAAAGAAACCGAGGGTGCTAAGCTTCCACTACCACCAATTAAGGCCTAATTACAAACAAATTATATATGTGTTTTGCTGTGGGCTTTAATTTTAAATAATGGCTTTAATTAAAAGAGAAAACATGCTAATTAATTAAACAGCACACAAATCTACACTGAAAAGTATGCTTTGTCTATCAAGTAATTAATGAAATACAATAATCCAAATGAGATTCCCAGGCATTTGATAAAAGCTTAGCACCCATTTCAAAATCCATTTCAAAATTAATGGGCAAAAATTTAATGTGAGTCATCCAGAGATACAATAAAAGTTCATTCAGTGATAAATTGCTTATGCTGAAGGAAAAATGAACAAAGAGGAGAGTTTCCTTAAACTCTCTGCGAGGTGGCCTGGGGGGGCGTGCAGGGGAGACAGAGTCAACCTCCTGCTCTGATGTGGGGCGGGGAAAGTCAAAATCTGATAAAAAACACTTTTCACAAAAGCACCGCTCATTAATTTTTTGATTACAAACACAGGGCATGGCAGGGAGAAGGTGGTGGGAAGAAAAAAGGTGTTAAATAACATAAATATCATGAAACACTCTTAGTTCAGCTCTTTGTTTCAACTAAGCCACCATGTCTCCTTCAACAAAATGCCGCGCCACCTTTGTTTCACAGCATTTCAGTGAGGCTTTCCAAAGGGTAGATTTCAAGGACAGTGGGGCTTTTCCTTTCAGCTGCTGCTTCCATTGAAATATGAGCGGGAACATAATGAGGGATATTAAAATCATCTGCATGTTCAAATGCTACAGATACCATAAATGGCTCAGCTAATACATATTCATATGGTTAATTACTATATAAGTGATCTAACTATTGGTAGGAAGCCCTTTTAAAACTGTTTCTACTGACTGGGTTAATTATGCTCAAACACAGCCTAAAGAGAGGTCCTGCACCCAAATGCCAGGTAGAGCTCAGGAAGACACTGGTCACAAATGAGGCTAGATTATGGTCACAGGAAGTTGGTCAAGCCAAAGAGTTTTAGCCAATCAGTTAAACTTTACATTTGGACAGAGGCAGAGTGTTGCAATAAGTCTACAGTACATATTCTTTGTGCGTCAATGTGCACTTTGGCCTCACTGCACTACACTTGTAGGTTAACACGGTTTTGTTGTGTAGACATGTTATAACCGGATAAGATATGTTTCAGTCCTTTTACAACTGACCAATACGTTTGCTTTTGTTTAATGTACCACAGCTTCACAATTTTACCCTTTTCACTTTTGGTTTCACAGGACTATTTCCAAATAACTTCATTCTGAATGAGTCTTGTAGTGTTTCAATACTGGAAAACATGACGCTAACTAGACAGTTCAACATTGGATATGTGTGAAATAAACTGCTCCTCCATAGTGTGCACTACATACATACAGTACATGCTTATTTATATTTGGTGTCATCTGGAGGACTTGTTTTTCGGGAGTTCGGGAGAGGCCGGCAGCCATTCAACCACTTTTTATTTTTCTTATTCTTTAGCTTGTGGAAGTCATAAAATGGACCTGACAGACTATAGAGAGTTTCTGTTTTGAAGTGGTAATGTCACTCTAATAGCTGTGATGAGTGCTATGGGGAAACTGCAAGCTCTAACATGGCGTGACCGTCTTTTGTGGGGAAATATGCCCACTTACTGTATGTAAAACACAGCTCCTGACTATTTCAAAAGACCTCAGTGGTTGTGTTTCATAAAGAGAAAAAAGAGCAAGGGAGTAATCATTTATTGTAAAGAATTATGTTGAATGAAATATGAGAGGGCGGATTAATGTGACAAAGAAAGTACTGTACAGTAGTTGACCGTAAAACAGACAAAGCACCTTTTGTCTTTCAGAGCTGATTTTTATCATCGTGATTTATAGTACAGCACTGAATCAAGATACCAATACAAATACTCTCCTAAAAGGCCATACAAGGGATCATTTTATTTCACAACCAATACCAATTCAGTGTGACCTTTAAAAGATACAGTAAATCATTTTATTGAATGCAATGAATCTGAGGCTATTGACTGTGATAGCCCAGTATATGCAGATACTAGTGGCACCGTATCATCCACAAGTGGTCATATATTCCACAAGCATCAACCTGTGGATCCCTTTCTTCTTAACATACATCAATCTGATGAAATAGGCAGATGGTTTTTCTTTTCTATGATGAAGTTGTTCACTCCACACAAAATGTATGTACGTTGAATTTAGTCCATTTTAATCCATTCAGATAAGATTTTGTACATTACATTTGTCTCGATCAATAAACTTCCTCACCTCAAACAAGGCAATGGAGGCAAATAAGTTAGGTTAAGCCAACCATTATTTTCCTGTGTTTTTGTTGTTTAGTTTTTTTTGTGTGTTTTTTTTTAAGTCTTATGTGTGGTTAAAGTACAGTGAAGAATTTTAAATAACCTAGATGTTAAACATTGCGAATAGGAAGCTTTTCACAGTAAGTTACGTGTGTAACTGACTCAATATCTGGTTTTAGACCCAATATATTTTAGTGTGTAGGAAGATACTCAGTAACTATTAAAATGTAGTAAAAGGATAATACAACATACTTTTCTCATGTCATTTAGAATGAATAAAACCAAATCAAATGGAAACAATACATTATAAAAATGCTGTCACTACACTGATGGATGACATAGGAAGTCCCACGATGCTTTGCAGTAATGATGTGTTATCAGCTTTTTTCATTTCCCCAGAATAACTGCGGAATCAGTCTGTCAAATATGAGCTCCTGGTGTTTATTGTGTATGTGTCACTCAACGCCATGCAAATTATTGAATTAATTGGCCCATATGCAACTTACATCAGTGTAAAATGATGTGTAGTTATCAAAGCATGGTGACCCAGTCTTCCTAATTGGAGGACTTACATCTCTTATTCTACTGAACTACTAGGAATACTTCAGAAGCAAGATGATTTTAACATTATATTGTGGCTTCCAAGGCTTGTGAAAAGAAATCTAAATATGCTGGGGAGGATGAACGTCTTTATGAGAAAAGGAACCCTATCTGCACAGTTTAAAGGAATACATTAGGGAGCTTTGTCTAAGAAATGTAGACATTAATAACAGTTTGTTACCTAAAAGGGGGATGTGATTTCTTTGTGCAATCTTTGGGGGCGTTAATACTTTCACTTGGAAAACAGAGCGTGTCTTCATGAATTTATCCAAAACAAAGACTTACAGCCTTGGGAAATATTTAAAAACTGTAATGAGAATAAAAAAACTAAACCTGCAATATCCAAGCAGCGTGTCTCAGAAGTTTGACAGATGAAAGAGAACATATCTCAGAATTTGTAAAAAGCCTTCAAAATAGGTTTTTACTTGTTGTAATTGTTTTAATGTTCAGATTAAAAAGAAGAAAGTAGAGCAAATGGAAATCACTAATTGATTTGAGGGAGCTCAAAACAGCAAAAACAAATATTTTTGTCTTATAAAAGGGGGGATTCTGACAGCAAGCTCTCTATCTTCCTTCCATTTGCCTTTGCTTTGAGGAGATAAGTGGGAAAGCGTTAGATTGAGGATGAAAATACACTGCAACATTGTCATCCAACATGTACCAGCGTTTTCCTTGCAAAACAATGCCTAAAGGGACAAACAGGCCTCTTTAGTTCTTCACAGCTGTCGGTATGCTTTTGCATTTTTCGCAAAGAAAACCAGTTCCTATTCTTCCAGTGAAAAGCCTGCCACAATCATGTCTTGGTGTTATGACCGTAAACAAATTAAACATCTAAGCCATTCTCTACCAAATGAGCCACTCAATTATAACCTTGAAATTGATTCTGGCCACAGTGGAGATTATTGATCCTCTAAATGTTTGTCACAGTTTTCCTGTCAAAGTGAACAGGAGTGCTGGAAACAAACATGTTGCTCTTAATGCAATCTCTATTACAGACTGCATCGTGTTACATATATCGTACTTCCTGCTATAGTCATTCAAATCCTTCAAACTTTAGGTTCCACTCCTATTCATATTTCCCATACATCCAACACTGCTTTTCTTTTGTATCCAAACGTAAAAGGTGCACAACTTGGTGTCACTTAGGTTTTAGGGATTTCAAAATGGTCAATTTACTACCATCATAAAAAAAGTTATCACTGCTAAACAATGAGCTAGGGCTGCCAGACTGCTGTCACGTCCCATCACAGTTCTGGCAAGGCGTGAGGCAGGTGCCAGGGAGGCGAGAACCTCAGCTCAGACTAAAACCAATCCACGAGCGCTCTAAGAGGCTTTCTGAAAGTACAGCGCAGGTGCCACTCACAAGAGCTTTCATTTAACTCTCCCATATTTGACCACTCTGTTAGCAGTTACGATGGGAATATGAAAGGGCTCCGATGATGCACACTAATGTCTATTACATGCAGGAGATGCAGGGGCCATGTATGTAATGCCAGTTCAATGAATAATACGAGTGCTTGTTTTCATTTTTCATTTTGTTTTCATTTCAGAGCCCACTTTTTCTAACAAAATCATGAGAACATAAAAATACTTTTTTTTAAAAACCAGGAATAAAAACACATTTTCTATACTGTTGTTTACAGACTGTGTTGTCACGTCTCTCTGAAATCATATTTCAGGCACCCTTGGTTCTAGAATAAATTGATATTAATATTATTAATATTACACGATTCAGATTCAAGTTGTGGACATTCTCCTGGTTGACTCATACAAACCAAAGACAAAAACAGTGTCAGACATATTTGATTCCTTGAAAAAACTCAAAACTAGATAAAAAAAAGAAGAGCAACATGTTGACTACAACTCTTAGTGATGAATTTTGATGAGAAACATCCAATCACATGATTACTAGGAGCAGTTGCCAGGCAACCAGCAGAAACCCAAGAAGGTGCTATTCTCCCCAAACAGGTCACATAATGGCACATAATCCCTTGTAAAATGCTTTTTAGTTGTTTTTACACTTCTGACTTTTGTATGGAGTAATAATGCGGTAATGGTATTATTATTTTTTTATCTAACTCATAACTCAAGAGTTATTTTACAAAATTATTTTTATAAAATCTATAAATCAATTCAATTTTGTTTTTTTCTGTCAATTTTGGAAAGATTCTCACTAAACAACTAAACATATTATGGTCACAACTGCAACAATGAAGCGTATTAAATTCGCTCTGATTTCTGCCTCTGACTGGCTTCTTCTCTGTAACGATGGTAAAATGACTGATGGGTATTGTAGTATTTACTGCCACTATGTCGAAATGACTACAAAATACAACAGTTTCTTGAAGTTTAAATAAAGTGGCGACAACCTAAACCTATAGGCTTGTCTTATAAACCCTTTATTTCTATGTGAGGTTACATTAAGGGTATCATTGAAAGAAAACAATGAAATGGCAATTCATTGTAGGGAAAATATCTCCTGAACATACTTTGCAACTCTATTGCAATCCATGGCCAACGATCAAATCCGAGCCCGCAGCATCTTATATGTTTTTGTTGCTCCTATTACAAGATGAAAAAGCTTATGGGATGTTGTAAGCAACATGCATCATGAAACAAAGAAGTTTAACTTTGATGCTCAAAGTACGGCAATATGCCCAGTGGAGATGTAACACTGCAGCTGTATGTCTTTTTAACCACAATTATGTGTGTGTGTGGGCTACATTTTATGCTAAATTAGTTTCAAACCACTTGATCCTTGATGCTTGCCAAGACTGTTAGTTACAAAACTTCAGGCACTGCGTTTAGGAACATGTACACTTCAAAGGTATGAAACTCGTACCTGGAGAATGATTTAACAGTTGGCTTGAAAGCAATGTACCCTTCATTAAAAAGCAGAGCCAAAAGTCCTTTAGACACTACAGCACTTCAAAACTAAGGGGTGGGCTTTCCATTAATTCAATGGAAAAGGGCTGCAGGACTGAATGGTGGGTGTCTGCGTATGTTTTTGTTCCTCTATGTCTTTGCAGCAGAAATGGCCACGGATCCATTAGCCTGATTTGTCACAGTGGGAGCACCCCAAAGATCTCTTATCAGCACCACGTACCTCTCGTGTGGCGAGTCTGTCGCTCATCTCCTCCGCCTTTGCAATGTCCCCTTCAGCTATGGCCCTCTCTATGCTCTTTTCTAGGCCGGACTGCAAAAGAGGGAAAAAAAATTCAGATTTTTTTTTTCTTTTTTTTTGAAATAGGGGGAGAGAGAAAAAAAATCAAAGAGTAACTTCAAAAGTCCCCAGGGCCTTATTTTTAATATGATTGCCATTACTACAAATATGTAGATTTCCCTTCACAAATGAAAACCTTTTTGATTGGATATTAGTGAGGAAATCTTAGAAATGCTACAGGAGATTACCAAACATAAATGTGACTCTTTAATTACACATTTCCATTACAGGCCTCAGCAGAGGGGGGGTGCGGAGAGGCCCCTAGTTACTGATGGCAAGGTAGTTCTGCTGTGTTGAGCCTATCTGAGGGAGCACCAGATTTCCTTAGCCCCCCAAAATTTCATCATGTTAAAAAATACACTTGAAAAAGGGTGTAATTATTAATGTGTCTCCTCTAATATATTGCTGAAGACTCAACTGTGTACATTATCATCAGGCTTAGCATTACAGTAAAACCCCTTTCTCTGTAATTCCAGTGGCTTGGTCTTAATTGTGCTTAATATTGTTTAATATTCTGCATTTGTTCTTAAGATAACAATGATCCAACCTTGCTAGTGATGTCAATTATCAGTTATAGTCTCTCACAACAAAACTCAATTGACAGAACATCATATTTGCGGAAATGTGCTTTAAGGTCATGAAAGAAACTCTGTTAGCAGATGAATTAAATATATCTGGGTGCTATGACAGCTTTTTCCAAGGCTTGGCAGAATTAAAAATATAATATATTAATTAGACTGAATTGCATTTGAGGGATGTAGGAGCCACTCATTATGTTGACGTGACAAGTTCTGTTTCATTCAGCTTATTAATCATTTCTTTCATCCTATTCAAAATGAGGCTAAAATCGGCAAAAACTCAATTTTATGCTGCTCCGAGATAAATTAAGCGCAAAATACTCCAAAATAATCATTAAAAGGATTTCAAATTGAAAATGAGAAGTTTCCATTCACTGGGTCAGCTATAATATTCATCAAGCTTGCAAATATTTTGCTTCATTGGCAATTTGCAAGCCTTTGCATAAAACATTCTTCAAGTGCAGAAATGTATTTGAATGGAAGAAAGTTTAGTTTTAATTTCTTCAATTATGAATTCTACAGAAGTAGAAGCACTCAACCATTTGTTATCTAACCATTAATTTAAATGTTCCAGCAGCAATCACGAAGGCTGTATCAGGTACTCTAACCCTCTCTTCTTTTGTCAGGCAAAATTTAGATTTTCATTAAATTTCTTACAGAGGAAAAAACGCACAACTCACTTTAATCTCAACCCCACAAGAACGGAGATTCATCCTAATCTTATCACTAAATGTAGCTGAACATAATCCTTCATATTCTTCTCTGTGTCAGGTTGAGTTAACATAAGGATTCTTCTAATCCATAAGTCATATCACATAAAACAATGACATGGCACGGAAACACAAAGGATGTGAAGGTGCTACTAACAGCTATGACAGAAACAGTATTAAACCTCGGCAGATGCGTTAGAAGGAAAGCGTCTTTGTTACCTTTGGAGGGGGTTTGGAACATGCAGGGGGATCAAATCGATCTTTTACACCGAAATACTGTTTAAGCTCATCCCAGTGCTTGTCCCGTTCATCCTGATGTTCTCTGCTGACAGAGGAAAACGTGTGTTAATGTTTATTACATAAAGACCAATAATACAATGAAACAAAGTCCTTTCATTTGTTTGATTCTGTGTTCATTCTTTACCTGGACTCTAGATTTCTGTCATAATGCTAAATAAGCCTATGTATCATAATTCCTAGGAAAAGTGCTGTTGGAAATCCAGAATGATTTAAAGAATTTATCCCATTAGGTGTGTTCATATGCTGGTGTGAAGGTTTGAAATGTGAGATATCAGAGCAGGCTGCTAAACATTGTTGCATTTATAGTCTTCTGCTTCCTCTGCAGCATAGTTTACTGCTGATATGGGAACTACTGTTTGTAATTTACATAGTTATATACTGTTGTATACACTTTTGTGGTTGGACTTGTATCAATAAGGCACCTTGTCTCTGCAGGTTCCTCGCTTTCTGTTCCTGTTGAATGACAAAAGCGGTACAGTTAAAGGTTTTTAGGATAATTTCACACAAATTATCTACAAGCATCAGCTACAAAGAACTCATTCAATAACAGGTGTGCCCACAAGGCCCTCCATTTTAAAAAGTTTTTTTTTTTTTTGCTCTCCACTTGTCATGTCTTAAATGTGTGTTAAATGCTTCTGCCCACTGGACAAGGTAAAACCCTAACAGATGTAGCCACTGAAACATATGTGTATTGTATTGTCACTGAAACCTTTCTTATGCTGTCTTCTTTTTCTTCTTCTGGGAACTTTCGTTGTCTTTATTTCATCATTCTTCTTCCGTAGATCCTGGAATTTCTTGAGAATACGCACAAATAGAATTTAAAAGCGCACTGCAAACCCTTGATCTACATCTGCTGTACAGGTATGACATACACATAGTCCCACTGGGCTTAACAAAGCCTTCATTAGTCACATTTTATTAGCTCAATTACTAGCAGGGCTGGGTATGGAAATGAACATGTAAATATTATTAATGATGTATGTGTTTTCTTTAGAGTGTTCCCTGTAATTACAGCTTAAAAAACAACTGCTAAGTTACTTGCTTGTTTTTTCCACTTAGACTGAATACCAAGCTTTCAGGAGCTCACTGCATACAAAATCAACATACTTGCCACATTTCCTGGGATATACCAGGCATACTACATCTCTGGGAATCACTGTCTACATCACTAGTAGTGTGACTCGATTGTGTTTCCAACACTGAGCCTGTGTTTTCCTCGGCAGAGCGCAGCTTTCCACCCGAGACCTCACATTTTTCACCCTCTCTTCTCTTCTCCTCAGCATCATTCTCCTGATTATCCTCTTCCTCATCTGGACTGAGGTCGTCTTCTGTTAAACCTTTGGGCAAGAGTCCGCTGTACATGTCTAGTGGAACGGATTATATCAGGTTATAAGGTAATTACTAATTTCATTCAACTAAAACCAGCCTGAAGTCGGCAAATCATCCATTTCGACTGCAGTTGTTGGTGAAAGCCCTCATTTCCGGGTAAACATGGTGACGTTTCCCAAATGGAGGCATCGATTGGTTGACAGCTTGCCGCGCTATCCAATCAGAATTATACTCACACAGGCCGAGCAGTAGAGCACGAGGATGAGACACAAGCTGTTATTGGCTCCGTAAAACCTCAAAAAAGAAGAAGAAGAAGAAGAAGAAGAAGAAGCCGTTATTGACTGTTTTTGGTTTGAAGAAGGATAATGTTTAGACGTGTTGATTAGCAGAGCGGTGTTTTGGTGCCAACTTTACTGTTTAGTGACATTTACAGCTAAGAATACACGTGTAAAACAGATTTAATGACTTATAGCGGTCTAACCAGTCTTTGTAGTGAAGTAAAGCCAAGAGCAAGCAGTTGTGGAGCATTCCTAATTGAGGTGAGCCAGGCTACTGACAGGTCCATGAATTACCAGGAATCATTTAAATGTTAACCTAGCGTTTTGCTATATTTGTGTCATGTTCTCGGCGAGATAAGCGTCCGTCTATGACCAATGGTTCGCAAAGTGCTTTGGGCATTACATTATTATTAGAATGATTAGCATGCAAATCTTGTATAGCCCCTGGCTCTGGCACAGGCACATCTAGCCCTAAAATTGCTCTTTCACACTCATTCACATTAGGCTTTCTTTTGGTTGCATCTTATTGCAAAGCAAGTAATCTACATAAATTATAGCCTGTATTTTGCGTATTGTAAGAATGTAGCTAGAATAAAAAGTGAACATATAACACCAGTGTATACAGGCCTCCGTTAGTAGACAGCCAGGCTGTACACTTTATGACAACGGAAGTTTCAGGAAGAAGTATTTCAGGTAAAGCAATAGTATTGTGCAGTGTCTTCAATACTAACAAGATAGGACACAAGGCCTGTGTTTAAAATGGCAAAGGTGTTTTTTAAAGGCAAGGAATGACATAATTCATTGGGCAGAAGATTAATTGACAAATCTGATGATGAGCAGTTGCACTTTATCTGTATCTTCTTTAGATAGTTTTAAAATTAATCTCTTAGGGTTTGAGACATTTTACAAATTCAGACAAGACTTTCAATACCAACTTTTGATCATCAAAAACCAAAAACATTGGTTCACTACCCAGCCTAAATATAACACAAATCAAACCTGCAGACCTTGCACCCTTCTTGACCTCCTAGTACCATAAGATGACAGATTACTATGATTTTTTTTAATGCTGTGTTGAGTTTTGCAAAATGCAGTGCATGTACTTAACAGGGCTGATCAAGCTTATGCTATATTGAATGTCATCTCGAACATGTAAAATCTGTATCTCATCCTCTAAAATATGCAACCATTAACTGGTATCACTCACTCAGCATTATCGTGACTTTAATTACATGTGTGACAAGCTGATGAGCATGGCAGCGTCTGAAGGTAAATGAGAGTCACAAAGTCCTGTTAATACTAAACAATTTTGGCATTACAGGTCTGAATCATTTCCTTATTGATTACTAGACTTTGTGTTCTATTTCACACTTGAATTAAAGTCTCTCAGCTTTCCCGCCATCCATCCGTCTCTCCCTCTCTCTCTGTGTCTCTCTCCCTGGCATGCGCTCCAGTTCATTATTTCCGTCATTTCTTGGTAATTTGGAGTTGGCTGTTTAAAACTTAGAGCCTCTTATTAAGTTTTGGCCATGGTGGATAAGAGGCAGGACTGTAAGAGCACAGAGATAAACTAATCATCTTAAAACCCTAATTATTAGTATCTTACTGTGACAGACTGTTTTTGCGAGCCAGCCAAATTGAGCCTCAAATGAGGAAAGGCATATCTGTGGAAGTGGTAATAATTTTAAGTCATCTCGATGTGGCTTGGTGTGGCAGAATTCATTAGTGCAGATTAGCACTGTGTGCACAAAGTAAATGAGATATCTAATAGCAAACGTGGAGGTCCGGGGACGCTTAATTTCCTCCCCAATATGAGGGATGATGTTAAGAGGTGATTGTATAGATTTTAACATTGTGACTTCTGCTGTGTTGCTATGTCTGCTACTTTACCAAGTCGTTACACTAAACTGCTGACCTCTCACCTTTCGCTGGATTTCAGGTGTTAGAAAGTTATCCAGAACCCCAAATCTGATGACACTGTGTGACTCTCTAATGCAGAGGCAAGCTGCGTTTTTTTTTTTTTTTTTTTTTTTTTTTGGGTGGGAAAATGAAGGAAGTTAATTATGTGTGTAAGGAGAAGGTTGGGGGAAAATAATAAGATTACAAAGAATAATTTGCTGATATAATTACACCAAAATTGGGTACACACAATCGTAAAATACATGTATTGCTTGACCTGGGTTAGCCAGTGAAATAAATCCTCCTTCTATAGCCTTTGTTAATTTGTTTTTATCATCTCCAAGTGGTGTTTGTGCAGGCAGTTCAATTTGCATGTGTAATTCCACTGTGCAAATTGACAACAAGTAGATAATTCGAGGAAATAGGCTGGTTGCAGGCCCCTGCTATCTTCCCAAGCCTATTCATTTTGAGGAACCGCTGAGGCATGAAACTCATACATCAACTATTTCCTGACAACGCGTAGGCTTATTGTCCCCTAAAATGTCATTACAGCCATTATTTATGAAGCTAATTCATTTATTAAACCATATTTACTCTGACAGAATTTGTCACATTTTATCCATATCCCGAGCATTGCTTTTTAATAGTGTCTTTCAGTGAGGATGTGTGAACACGTACGGTCTCACAAAGTTTTGAATCGAAACTATTTGTTGCTGATAATTGTTGGAATATTGCAAAAACCATCAGCAGCTCTTAGTTTTATCGACTTTATTCATGGGAAAGGTGTATCTTATGTAACAGAGGTCCACTGGTAATAACCTGCATCCTTTTTTGTCCTAACACAGCAGAGTTAACATGAACATAATCAGTTGGATTGTAGCTATTTTAGTAGCACTGATAAATCCCCCCTCTGACAGCCTCCTTTCCAAATGAGTGTGTATTAGTCACTTTGAATGCGTTTCAGTCAGACATCTAAAGAGTAAAGATTTCTTGCGTCGAGCCTCCTGGCCTGTTGCTGCTGACTTATGGATCTGTCAGTTTAGCACCGCACACTTCATGACAGTGTGGATAATTTGTAATTGTGAGCGATGAAGTAACACATAGGGAAGTCATAAATTTTCATGTTACATGTTCTCTCTGGATAATTCCATCATTCCATTCTCCTGCATCTCTTTCTTTGGACTCACCTGTCACCCAAAAGCACTTATCACAGCAGTGGTGATGAGTTGTATTTGAACTGTTTTACAATATTGATTTGGAGGCATGACATTTTAATTAATACTGGGTGTTAGCTGTCATATAGGTAGCTAGTCTCATTGGTTAGAATATGAGACAGGCGAGGTGGGGGCAGTAAAGATTAGACTAAAGCACTTACTGTGAAAAGACTTTAAAAAGGGATCAATGCAGAGGGAGAGAGACAGTCATGGGCTGAATTTAAGGTGGAAAAAACAGTAATATCTTTGCTCACTGTATTTCTGTCAAGGTCTATTCTCTGCCTGATAACACAAATCACTGAGACACAGCGTGCCTTCTGTCTTCCACAGGATGCAAAGTATGTACATCATACCCTGAGAGAGACAGCGTACTGAAGACAACCAGGGGGGAAATTAGGTAACTTTGTAGCACTCCATTGAACAGCAATAAGCATTTAGGGCTTAGCAGGCATAAACACATTAAACTGATGAGATTCATCAGCACTCTTGTGGCAAATCTATTGTGCTCACAGGCACAGCAGAGTTCAGCAGCAGCACCCTGCAGAGCGAGGGAGGGGTTAGAGGCAAAACAGTGTCATGTCTATATGTTTCCTGGTTCACCCAGACAGTCAGGTGACTTTTTATAGATCATCGATAAGAGGTGATTTTGATATACCACTTTATCTTTAGAAGAACAGAATGTTTAACGTCATCAACCACATTAGGTTTTACTGTAAGGTCAAAACGTAGTGTGATAAATTCTAAGATTGTTTGACTATTTGCTCTACTTGTTAACCATGACATATCCAATGATTTACTGTTAAATATTACAAAAACAGAAGGTTTAAAATTCTACTTGTATGTTGACACAGGCAGACACTGGATAGTTCACAAATATAATACAGTCAAAGATGAGAAGCTTAATAATGACATAGAGATAGTTTGAAGAGGTTTTATGTACTTATATTGACATAATATATTCAGATACCTAATCTGCACAGAAATCTTCACATAACAATGAAAACACATTATTGTGGTTTATGAGCTTATATTATACCATGATATACACATACATGGAAAAAAACAAGTAATAAAAATAAGTAATCATTTCCCACAGACATCAAGCATCCTCTATTTACTTTCATAAAACTATATCCAACAGATATTTGGTATTTTGACTTGACTAAATTACCAAAACCAAGAATTACTTTTGTATCAAACACTTTCCAGGTGACTTCAATTTTAGCACAACAGATGTGTTAATGTGCAGAGTGAAGCAATGTTAAAAAATAGACGCATTTAACTGAATGTGATTGTAGCTATAAAATGGAGGACCTTAACCTGATAAAGCGATACATTTAAATTGAAATAATTCTTCTCAAAAGTAAGAAAGCTCTTCAAATACATTTCTCCATTTATGTTGGTGCTTTCCAAATCATTATATCCTTAGGCTTTTGGATAGTTTCACTGGAGGCAACCAGATCAGCATGAAATGAGCTCAGTTTGAATCTTTATATGGTCCAATCAGATGAGCTGAGATTTAATCTCGGCTGGCCTGCCCTAGCAGAGTTCGACCCCTCAGATGAAATGGACTACATATTCATTGGTTCACTTGCATGGTTGATTATGCCAGCATAAATGGAAGTACAACCTTTCTGCCATCATAGCTATTCACAGCCTAGCCTGACATAAAATAACGCTTTGAAAAAATGAGACACATTACCTTAATAATTAAATATATACATGGTTATATAATTGTAATTATATAATTATGGCGATCTACTGTAAGAGGTTTACATGTAAATGTCATCTTAAATCACAACAAACAGAAGCATAATGGATTTATTGTAGAAATAAAGAGAAATAGAAATAACAACAAGAAGAAAATATATAAATATAAAGTTAGAAAGCTGTGTATAAAATGTGTAGTCTTCATAAGACTTACTTTAAGTGATTACTGCATGAAAATAACATGTTCTAAATATCTACATGCATGCATAAAAGGATTCACCCTTCAATTCAAAACTAATTTTGTTCCCACTATGAACCTCTAGGAAGTTTCCCATTATCTTATATGAATGTCACAAGACTCCTGCAAAACAGTAGTTCAACATTTTTAATTGACTTAATGCACAAAGTGCCAATTAAAAAACAGGGAATGAAAGTGGTCAGTTCCTAGATAACAAATTCTTTGTTATACTGAGTCAAAATACAGATGTAATTCATTATATTTTTTGATTATGTGCACAAAGCACCAAGGTCTGATAATATAACACAGAAAAGAAAAAAGTCTTTTTCTCTCTCTTAAAAAAGAGATTGGGAACAGGATGTCTGTCTATTCCTAACTGTTAAAACAATTGTGCAAAACATATAATAAAATCACCCCATCTTGTTAAAGCATAAATGCAAACATGCATGGTGATCGCTAGCCATGCTGTACTTTAAATTGACCCTCTTGTCCTCCATTTAGCATAATAAACGATGGTATTGTTTGCAGTAGTGATTTTCAGCATAAGTTGACCGCTTTTGCCATGAATTTCTGAAGAAATATAATCACTATAATGCTCATTTTTAAATTTCTTGTCGGTATGTTTTTGTATGATGAATATTTTTTGCAGCGCTTTAAAATATCTCTCTTCCTCCTCCACAAAAAGGACTCTCTGCTAATTAAGCTCATGTGCAGTGAGTTCACAGGTAAGCTCTCCATCATGGCATCATGGCACAGGTGGAGGAAAAAGAGCCCCCATATTGTGGAAATCTCTTTCTCCTTAGAAAAAGAGAGGGGGAGAGGAAGTGGGAGATGGAATGCCTTGCCTTCCTCATTACACTGCTGTCATTTACTCTTCATCCCCCGTACTCTTTAGTGGCATTAAGACGGGATGTAAATTTGACAGTTAACGCTGTTAGAAAATGGCTAGTTCAAGAAGGGCAGGAATTAGAGATGGGCATTAGGCGCTGATAAGCTCCTTTCCTCTGCCGTGGCGGCTGCTTAACATTCATGGGAAAGTCATCATCAAACAACGTTATCACAGCTCTGTTGACGGCTGAGGAACATCATCACTATGATAATTTTTTTTATAGCTGTGAGCCAAAAAAGCACTCTTTTATTTCAGCGGTTTGTTAATGAGATAGGAGCTTGTTGGTATGGGCAAATGCAAACTTGCCACTCTCCAGCGTTTGTTTGAGTCTCCCCGCCCCCTCTCTCATGCCTCCCACTGCATCCACTGTTCAATATTGTAGGGAGAGAGGAGAGGCATTTTTATGTACTCCTTTCCAAGTGCTCTGTGTACACTGCTGAAGGAGGGCCTTTATGTGTACCTTTGCAGATCAGTCGCTCAAAGAGAGGAAAACACGGTTATATCAACAAACGCTCTCTCCTAACAGCCCTGTAGCTGGCACCTGTCACTCACCTGGGATTTAGCCACAGATCTGAATAGAGGAAGAATGTTGATTGTTATTGAAGCTGAGTAAACTCCCACCAGAAATGATCAGCTTCGTTTTAAATAATGACAATGTTACTTAAACCGTTACTATGACTATACATTATTTGCAGTGTTTTTTTCCTATTTAAGCTCCTGACATCTTGGGTCAGAGTTTTTTTGCACTCACTACCACTGGGGCAGTTCTAGCTAGCTGCCAAAGCTAATCAGCTTTCTTGTGGACAGGGATGAAAACTGTGGGCTGTAGATACCAAAATCTGATTTTGGCTTTATCACTGTTTGTGTTTGTGGAGAGGGTTAAGAGATATTTAATCTCTGGAAACGCTTACCAGAAGAGATGAAAAATCATCTCCAACATTTACTCCAACTAATTACTTCTAAAACTTTTTGTTTGCACTCCAGTTAGAAAGAAAAAGTGAGTAATGTACTAGTAAATTTCAGACTATTATGGAAGTTCAGATTATGACATTATTTTTATAGAAATACATTGTTTTTATTATTATAAATATCATGCAAAATCAGTGTACAACTTGGCAAAGTGTATAGTGTGTTTCTAGTCTAACACAGCACCAATCTCCGAAAACCAGGTAGTAGAACACACAGCAGCAATCTGACTGTCTTCACAAAGCTCCTGGCAATCATGATGGCAGACGTAAAACTAGCAAAAGTCTACTTTTTTTAATGTTAGAATCATGCAAAAAATGACTCCACATCGGTTTAAATTGCAGCTTTTCACCAATACCTGGTGCCTGACACATGGTATTTTAAAGTTTATATGGACCAAGTTTTTAGAAATTTTGCAAATGAATGTGTGTAAATTAATATTATTATAATTAAATACGTTTTATTTAACTTTTATGAAATAGATACTACAGTATCTGTTAGTGCCTTGACATTTTCAGTGACTTGTTTTACTTTGATATAGTTGTTTTTGAGACACATGTAAAATGAAACCAGTTAAGCACCCACTACTTTTTTGTTTTGCAAGACCGTGTTCACATAGTCAATTTCCACTTTATTAAAACATGCAGCCAGCTAACAATCTTTGTTGAAGATATTTTTCCAACTAATCATTCATTGTGCAGTCAATTTGAGAATGAACAGAATTGCAGTCAGCTTGTTGTACACGTTTAGAGTTGTTTCTTTTCTTGGAAAAATGAGTACAAGGCAAATGCATTGCAGATGTTTTGCAGTCCTTTTGGATCCACAGTAATTTTGTCTTTTGAGTCGATTCCACGGCATTATCTCCACTTTGTAGTGGTCTCTGGGCTCTTTGTCATGTTTGTTCAGTAGTTGTTTGTACTATAGACCACCACTGCTCCTTTTATAGCGCTATTATTTAGTGCCACTTTGGGAAACAGGATAGAGCTTGATCTTGTGTTTCTGGGTACACAGTTCCTTAGCAGGGTTGGGATCCCTGAAAAACATGGAAAACACATTTGATTTGATTTAATGAGGCACGATTTGTTGCTTTGTAAATACTGTTTTCAGTTTTGATATATGACTACACATGGTCTTAATCCAACAGAGAGTTCATATGTTTAAATGTTTATTATTGTTAAACTATCAGTGCCATATTATTCTCATGACTTACTGAAATCTTCAAATGTAAGCAATAAAAGAAAGCCTGGAAGAAACAGTTAGAGCTATTGGACAATTTGGGGTTGAGTCTTTGGCTCACCAGCTTGTAAACACCTCGTAGCCACCGGTTTTCCTTATTTATGATAATGGAATGCAATTTAGTCTTTCATTGACAAGCAGTGCTCTTGTAGTTGGATAAATTATCATTTTGTAACTGCTTACATATTTTAAGGTAATTACTTAATCACATTGTCAAAACGCTCCTTTCCTCTCATCAGTTCCATAGTGAGATCTTACATTTTCCCTTTACCCACTTTATACGCTCGATTTCTATCTTCATTTGTACCCCAGAAGAGAAACAAAGTTATTTATGAGGATGAATGGATTGCCCATACTGATATAGCTGTTACTCAGATTTTAGGTCATCTAGTAAATCTATTGGGGTAAAATATTGAAATAATCCCACTTTTCTCTTCCATCACTTGTGGACTGATGGCTCTTAACTTGTGCCTGCAAAAGCTTAAAATGCTATTAATGGTAATTTGCAACAGTGTTGTGTTGTGATTCGCTCTATTACTGTATTATTGTATGAGAAAAAACACATATGGTAAAGCTGCCTACAAACAATGGCCAGCTTTACAATTTGTTCTCTGACAGATACTAAACATTACACTGTCACATTATCAATAACAGAGAGCCTGTTTGAGAGTCACCTGTGGTGATTCTTACAATTCATGATGTATTAATTTATAATTAGTGGTTTTAATGAAACTGATATTGCAATATTAGTTATTAGGTGTACAGTTTCAGCAGAAACAAATCCAGTCATTGAATCCAATAAAAGTGGCCACATGAAAGAAATGAAGTGAAGAAGCAAAGAGCATTGAAGCTAACGAAGTGTATTACACACTTATTAAAGTAATTTTCACTTTGCCTCCCAGACCTGGCCAAAAATACTTTCAAATTTTTATTGTACTCCAAGGTAGGCTATGTGGAGTTTTTTTTTTTCTTGTTAACTTTGAAGTAAGCTAAAAAATGTATAGGTAGACAGGGGTGGCATCAAATAATCAGCAACTTCAAAAGCATGCTGCCACTTAGCACTCCTAAAGCTAATATCCCCAAGACATTCAGAATGGAAATTATTCAAACTCATTTAGTGGCAGCAAATTGGTCTAAGTTCAATCAGAAAACAGACTGACACTGAACAAGAAGTGCAGCCTAATTATACTTGTTTGTCAAATGAAAATTTCATTTGGGCAGAAATGAAACCTTCGAGCAACTTCTTTTAAGGTGAGCTCCTAGTTGTATTATCAGCTAAATGCAGTAAAATCCATAATCATATGATGATAATGAAAATGGAGCCAATGTTAACATTCAGGCTTTCAATGCCCCGGGCACATGGTGATAAAAATTAAGTACCATAGTCCTCTGCCAGGCACGCTGACACTCGGGCTGGTCTTTAGCCTCTTAGATGCGTTTTTGCATTTTAAAAACTTTATCAAAGCACTGTTGCAATGTGGAAAATGTCAACGTGAAATGCACTGAAGGCAAATTGGAATTTCATTAATAGTAAAATTATTGCTTTTGACTGATGTATTACTATGCTTGTTAAGAGCTGGAGAGTGGAACGCCCGTCTGTCTGGTCGGCAGTCTTGCCTCTTCCTGTCCCATGCCATTTTCTGAAAGTTAGAGATCTACTTTCCAACTAGAAATAAGAATATAAAGTTGCTAAAGTTGCAGGAAGTGAAGAATATCTAGCTGAAGAAATGCACTTATAATGTAGCATAAGCACTTGGTGTAACTAGAATACACGTGAAGATACTGAGCTAATTAAACAAAAAAAATGAATGGAAAGGACGACTAAGGCTCTGATATCGCTGATATATGGGCAGTTTCATACTTACTGTATTTTATCTCAGCTTTAACTTAGAGCTAATATTTACTTCATGATTGAACAACACAGTATGGATTAGTGCTGGGGAACAGATGTTTTTTTTGTTTAGTTTTGTTTTGCTTTTAAGCATGGCAACATATAATCTAAGCTATAGAGAACACCCTCAAGAGATCTCACTTGGTATCGCAGGTAAATAGACCTAACATGATGTAAAGGCATCAGCTCAGGGAGACTTGTACTCATTCATGAAGTCAGTTGTGTTTATTGATTTACCTTGTAATCCTCTCAGTGTCAATGTTGTCAATGATCGAGCAGAAAATAGGAATGTGTCAGATGGAGGACATTTTCTGACAGCAAAACGAGACAACAGATTAATGGGATTTAATGGGATACTGGTATTCATGTTCTCCTGTGGGGTTTGGATATGTGGCACTTAAATGGTGCTTTTAAAATGTGATATACCCACTAGCAGAGCTATAATCTGTCTGTGAGAAATAAAAAAAAAAAAAGATAAATAATAAAAGTAGCATCAGGGTTTTAAAAAGGTTTGAGGTCAAATGTAGCTTTAATAAAATACTGAATTCATATGTATATCAAAATTCAGCAAACCAAATATGAGTAATAACAGAATTAGTTTTTATATAAAAAATTAACCTACGTTGTTAAGAATTGTAAGCTAATTGTCTTTGTCAGTGTTCTAGCTAACAAAGACTATTAGCTTACAGTGTATTGTTTTCAGAGCAAAGCAGCTATTTTAAGACATTGATTTCCTCAAATGTTAGAAATGCCTGATGACTACTTTACTAGAGTACAGAAGCTTGTGTTTTAATTTTAGAAAGTTTTCATTATACAGGAACTGCAAATCATGATATGACTTGACACTGTCTCAGACTAGCTTTCACTTCTACATTGTCTTTCTCTGTAACTGATCCCTCGAAACATAATGTCACAAAAGCCTTTGTTATGTTGTGTCAGATTTTATGTCTGTTTTATTTACCTTGACAGTTAATTGAATTTGTACAAATAAACAAGCAAAAGGTTCAACAAATTATTATCAGTATTATTGTATTAATATACATTGTTACGTTGTTTTAAAATAAAAGTGCAGGCTACAGCAATATGCTTTATGCATAATAAACTGCATGCATATTAAATAAATTAAAGGTAAATTTTAAACACTACATATTAGCAGAGTACCTTCATTACCTTTAACTCTACAGAAATAAACATTATCAGGATCCTTCATCAAACACGGCTGATTTTACCGAACAGCTGGTAAATTCAAGCCCATTCCTCTGGTCCTCTCATGGCATGAATGATGGTATGTTGTCTTTGTGTGCTAGAAGTGGACTTTTACTAGAGACAGACCCGATCACATGGACAAAAGGTTTAAATATAAAACAACCATGACAAGATCTGCCTGCTTAATACTTAATTTTAAAATATACTTCTAATAATCAGATTTCGATCCTGATAGATATAGTATTACTCATGGTAACAAAAGATTTCAACACACATTCGACTAAACATATTAAATTTCTTTTTTCAATCAATGTCATAATTACAGCAAGTGTAACATGACAGAACACCACATGCCAGTCAGTACAGCTCTTAGCAGTGCCTTCCTCCACAACATCTATTTAAACATCACTGAAAAGTTACATTGCCACCTGACATTCACCTGAGAGCTTTAAATTAAAGGATTCCAACTCACAATATTGTCACTCTTTTCATCTAGTCTAATGACGCTGTTAATTGGATTTGTAATGACGTTTCAAGCAAACTTATTTCACCAGACATCTTTCAGGCAATTCCTTCATGATAACGATGAATAGTGCATGACTGGCTTACAGTACAATGTAGCTGTGAATTAAATGCCAAGGTATTTCATAGCATTTGCAGTGGAGCTCTGACCTCTTGTGCCTTATTGTGGAAGTGCAAAATCCTCATGCTACACTGGCAGAGGTGGTAATGACAAGCTCTGTACTGCAATATCTTTGTAAGTGTGCACTTCAATTATAAAAATTAAATCTTCTTGTAGGACCCTTTCACAGTTCGTTCATATGCATATGCAACACTTTAGGTTACTCCCAGAAAACCTTCAGGACTACGTAGAAACAGGTTTAAAAAAAGAAATGTTCCATAAGGATCCATTTATGATATTTTCAATTGTAAAGGAGCCTTTATTTCTAAAATGATACATGCTTGCATGGTTGAAAGAGAGCTACTTGAATCAGAACATAGCTTGAATCAGAATATATCATCAGATTTGCATGTAATTAGGAAATGTATATTGATGACTTATGGTTCTGTTCTACATAGTTCATGCATGACTTTTGCTGTCCAACATTCCAGATTCTGTGTCATCGACCCTGTTAGCCTGCAGAGCTCACAGTTCAAGCAGAAATGCTGCCAAATGATCTTTAGTCCTTTAAAAGCACTGTTTTAACTCATACATTCAGTCGCATTTAATGCTAGATAAATGACCTTTTGCTAAGTTCCACTTCTCAGTTGCAAAGTTGGACAATCAGTCCTATCTGACACAGTGCCAACTAGCAAAACAATAGGTGTCTGTCAGTAAAAGTTTCTCGGAGGCAACAAATAATTTTTGGAAATAGACCAGTTTGATATCATCCAAAAATACCCGAGCATACCAGCAAGATTTCAACAATACTAGAGGCTATACTGATTGCAAGTAACGAATTTAATGGAGCTTTGTTTAATGTCAAGTCAACACATCTGCTCACACTAACTTGGATTAGGATGCGCTGCTGCCAATATTGATGAGGAAACATTGCTCATAACTGATACTGGTATCACACTGACCATCAACAATTAACCAGCTACAGTAGTTTGAAAGTATAAAATATGAAAGCAAAAAATACATCAGAACAGTACAATGTAACATTACACACACAGCTGATTCCATATAATGGCATGGTTTGTTTTTATGTATTAGTATTATGTATTAGTCTTTAGAAGAATTGTTTAGACCTATAAATTCTGAAAATACGAATACTACTATTACTTGCGAGAGTCCCTAATTATCATTACTTTTTTTTGTTTTTTTGTTGAATTTTAAGAGGAACATTGTTTAAAAATTTAAATTGTTGTGGCTTTATTGATATGTTCAACATAGTTTTCCTGCATCATTACTTTTTAGAGCACCAGTATTCATTATAATTCTCCTCTGTCACCTGTGATCTGTAAATCTTAAGCTATAAAGTGTGTATTTAAGCAGCATAAGGGAAGTGAAGAAATTCATGGAATCCTGCATATTGCTTTTGCTATTGTTGATTCATCTTATGAATCCATCTTTGTCAGTCCGATGAATCCTAATGAAACAGAAATATGTCACATTACTCCACAATGAGGATAGCTGGCAAACTTTCTCGAGAAAATGAAACTATTATCTTCAACTAGACACGCACAGGGCTCAATATAAATAAATAAAGTCACACTTATCTAGTGGCCAGTGTGATTACTGTAGCCAAAGCTGACATCCAAATTGACTGTCTTATCATGTCGAAGTGATTTCAGCTGAGTGGAGACTGTAGATGAAAACAAAATGATCTTTAAATATTAGTTAAAGATGGTTGCTCGATAAGTTGTTCCACAACGGTTTTGATCAATGAAGCATGCATTCAATATATTGCCTATTTAGATATGTGAGATAAATTTAACTGGTCTTCTAAATGATTGATAAATTATATTTCCTTCAGTACGAGGTAATGACTTTATGGCTGTTTTGAATTCTTAATGTTGGGAAGCTTTGTAAATGTTTCAGGAAAATTATGGTGAACTGGGAATAGGTACATTTGGAATATGCATTATGACGCCTTATGTCTCTTGTATTTGATTTGGTTTTTAATATGTGATATGATATGTTTTAATTCTTATTTGTTTATATATTGTATATATTTGTATAAATTGTTATTTATGTAGTTGTTTCAACAAACTTTCAAAGATGCATGTTTTAAAAATACAAACAATTACTACAAGTGCCTCTTGTAAAACCACACTATATGGATGTTGACCACAGGTCTAATAATTGAAAATGGGCCTTTAAGCAATATTTCAAGAGAAAGCTATGACTACCT
>OMLM01007789.1:66514-80882 GCA_900302695.1 Helostoma temminkii | reverse complement strand
CTATGACTACCTCATGTCTAAAAGCCTAGGAATTGAATTTTCCGTGCTCTGGCACGACAAAGCCTGTCAGGTGGGAGCGCCGGCTGTGGAAAATGTCAAAGCTATTTTCCTCTTTGCTAGTCAATGCGATGGTTGTTTAATAGTAATTGGAATCTTATCCTGTTGTTTGCTCATCATTTCCTGTGCCTAGTTATTCCACACCTAAACTCCATTTAAGTTTTTAATAACATTTTAGAATAGTTCCCATTCAGGTAAACAGAATCTGATTACCCCAATGGATTGAAAATGTATGTCTGACGGTAGTTTATTTGATTTATTTATTCAAGAGGCCTCAAATGGAGGCACTTAAACTGAGGCAAACAAATGGTTGCCATACCTCTTCTGACAGCATAGTGGTTTACAGAAACTGTGAGGAATGAAAATAATGCCAGTCAGCTTGATTTGTTTGTTCTAGCAGATTTTTTTCAAAAATATAGTTGCAACATATAAAAAATATGTTGTTCCACAGAATTGCTCTACAGTTCACCTGCTCAAGAGAGAAATGCTGTCCACTGGAGGAGTTTGTGTGACTCTGGATATTTTTAAAAAACTGAATACATGCACACTTAGTGCCAAAGGCCAATGAACAGGACTCTAAAACTATTCTGTGATAGTTTTAGATTTCCTTCTCCCTATAAGCCTCTCATTGTGTTAAAGGTCCTGCATTGTACAACTGCTAGCCAGCTGCTTACCAAATGAGGTTATAGTGTTTCCCTATCAACTGTAAATTTCAATAATTTGTTGGAAGGGCCTCTCACTGTCAGTTTTTATCATATTATCAATGACGACTCAATTTTCCTCTGCCACTCCATCTCAAGCACTGACCCCCGGCCCTATTACAGTCCTGTAATGAAGTGCAATGGAGTGGTAATTGGTCCACATTATACCAGATCAGGTAACATTAGACTTATTTTCTTATCACAATGAGCCCTGCTGGTGACTCTCAATGAGAAACCAAACACAATTCCTTTCTTATGCAGGCTATCATCCAAATAACATTTCAGCTAGAGACCCCTTCCCCATTTCAGTTTTCCATTTCAAGATTGCACTCCATGTCCTCGGACTGTGCTTTGTTTCTAGTTTCTTCCACTTTAAAAGTCTACCAAACATCCTAAGAGGCAGTGCAGATATGAGGTAGAGCTTTCCTGGGATGGGGAAGTACAGTAAATGAGACGGTAACATGATCGTCTTGTCGGCAATATAAGATGTACAGTACTTTTTTCTCTGTTACAGCTTCATACCTTGGAGTACTTGATGCTTAGTAAGTCCATTTCAATTTGTTTTTATGTTTTTCTGTCATTGTATAATTATACAGCTCTCTATGAACTTAGCAAATTCTGTGAGCTCATGAAAATGTTTCAAACTACCAAAATGCAGTGCTGTCATTGTTAAATGTCGGATCACATTTCTTCCATTCCTCAAAGATGACCAAAGTTTTGATTGGGAGAAACAGTCGGTAGATGTGAAATGCAGTTGAGAAAATAGGCACATTAATTTTCCCATAGAAAATATTTCACAATGAAGAAATAATTGAGTATTTAAAAGAAGCTATGTAATTATTTCTGCCGAAGTTTAGATAATTATGCCAAATGAATAAATAAATAAATACATTTCCAGTAAAAAAAAGATTTGAGCCTCAAAATAATTCCGCTAACATGTAGACATGGCTCAGATACACCAGAAGAAAAATGATGGTCAGCTTTGCCATTAGTAAACTATTAAACCTCCTGTTTGTAACCTTGACTGATCCAGTGCCAGTGCAGTTGAATATCACAACCCTGTTGTCTGTGTGTGAACTTTTGTGCTCCATGATGTGTAATCTCATGTCTCTTTTGTGAACTGACGCACACTCTCTAGCAGAGTTGGTCTGTGTGCTGAGAACACACTGAGGACCAAAAAGACAGGATATTGGATAACAAGGTTAAAACATAGGAGCAAAAATATTCTCTTATTAAACTCAGGCTGCAGGGATTTTATTTGAGCCACCTAATAGATAGTGGTTTCAAGGGAGCCTAAACAAAAGGTAACAGGCCGGTCATGCTTATGGTAGTTAATGGCAGAGTTAGAAGAAATTAGGGGATTCTTTTTCTACAGGAAATTGTACTTAAATACAGGTCATGGATCGCCCTGCTCTTCACAGGCAGCTTCAGAAGTCAGAAAGTGAACTTTTGTTGCAGCTATTAAGAGGTCTGTGTCACAGAAAGACAGAGCTGTGTAAATTGATTTCATGGTTAAAATTCAAGTGAATAATTTATAACTTTGAAGATATAGTTAAGTAAAGGTCTTGTCCTTTTCTGTAACATTATAAATTAATCTCTCCAAAGCAAGACAGGCTACCTCCACATTCCCATACAAGGTATATTTGTGTTCCTCCACAAGAGTGCAGTCATACTCACGGCTTGTCCAAACCATTTTCCTCTCTTTATGTGGCAAGTTGATGTCTTCAGTTCGCCTTCCACACCAACTGCACTTTAAACTGAAGAGCAAACAACTCCTGGATAGATAAACTTATACACAGTATGGTCTTGAGTCTCTGTAGCCAAAGCAGTCCATTTAAATAATAACCCAAATAAAATGAGATATTAACATTTTTGAATTTTACACTCCTGTGTAAAGGTACATGAATCTTTCATCTCTGTGTTTGTAATGGCAGCTTTGTTGTTGTCTGAATAGTGACCAATGATAGGAACTGTCTGTTGATCAGAGTTGGTGATCGTCTGCCCTCTAGTGGATGTGTACAGTACTTCACGTTGGTCCCTGCACCTCCACGGCCATTAAAAGGAAATTAGGTTAAGATGATGCATGGATAGTTAATTTTCTGGGAAACCTGGAACTTTACAGAGTAATAGTTACAACATAAAGATAATTTATCCAGCTCACTGACTCCTTCACTTCAGCTCAGCTGTATATGATTTCATATTTTGATTTCATATTGTGGCAACGTGGGCATGAATGTAAGTCAGTTGCATTGCCTATAGAAGTAGGTTTCTGTACAGTAACACTCTGTGAAACTGTTTAGACACACTGTACCATGTTAAGGAAGTGAAAAAACGGAAGAAGCTTGCATGTGGCTCACAAAACAGGTGAACTGAGGTGAAGTTGTTTGTGTGCACGTATGTATGTGTATGTGCAGTTTTTTTATGTTGTTCTTGTTTCTTTGCTTATTTTTTGCTGTTGTTTTTTTTAAGGAAATCTTGTTTTTTACATAAGAGACTATAGGCTTTGTGTTAATCTGTTTATTTCTGTTTTCTCAAATTTCAACACAATCACTTCTAACTGAACTCATTTTATTTCTGTCTTGTAATTTTTGCCCCGAATAATATACAAATGAAAAACAGCTGCAAGTAATCTACCAGTAAGTGTAATCGCAGACATGTTGCACATTCCGACGAGTGTGGTTCATTTTCTCACTTCTTCATCTGTTTCAGGAAGTGGGGCCGTGTCACAAAATCAGGAAACAAAGTTGTTGCTATTAATACAACAGAGCAAAGGGCTTCAGTTGGTGAAAGCTGATGTAGTTTTTGTTGAACAGGAAAGAAGTTTCAGTAAACTTAAGAAACCAAAAGGATATCTGGGGGCAAATCATGCACTTCGTTGGGTGATTTTCAAGTCTTCACCACCATGGAAGAAGCTGCTTCAAGTACTGAATCAGGTAAATGTACTTTACAGCTTAGTTTCGGGCGGTGAGGGTATCGTCAGAAGACATTTACTTAAAAAACTGCACAAAGCCAATCTTTTATTTAACAATATGGATTGCTTTTTTTTTTTAGTTTTTTTAAAAAAATATATGTTAATTGAATTTTTTAACTTGCCTATAGCTGAATATACTAAATCTAAAAGAGGAAGCTAGCACCCTATCCTTCCTGTGTGGTTACATTTATATGTTAATATTATATATATTGATATATTTATATTATTTATTGTGTAATAATTAAAAGTGGCTTAAACACAATTGGCCCTTTGTGTTATAGGTCAATAAACAAGCAAATGACAAGTTTTTCTGCCCTGTATCAGCAAGAACTATGGTGAAGGTCGATACTGATGTTGGGTTTCTTTGTTCCTTTGGAAATATATGTTAATTTAGCTTTTTTAAACTTACCTTTAGCTGAATATACGTTTTGAAGCCTGCATCATAGCACCCAATCCTTCCTATGTGGTTAAATGTATATGTTATATTTATTTTTTGTGTAAAAATCAAACCTGGCCATGTTGTGGATCCATAACAAGCATATGGCAAGTCTCTCTGCCCAAGTCAGTGAACTGTGGTGAAGGTCGATATTCATGTTGGGTTTCTTTCTCAGTTAGCATGTACAGAGTTGAACTTGACCTGATTAAACACTGTAATGAGTCAAACTAAATTACTCTGACCAGTGTTGACACAGTGCAATGTTTGCACAACTCCTTGCTGGCTCTGCACTGAAATATCAAACAGATTGGACATTCATCTCTAACCACAGTCACCTTGACATTCCACAGCCGCTCAGCTGGTACTGTATGTTGTGGAGCCTTTCCATGACAAACACTACCTGCTGCAACATAGAAACCTACTCATAATAATTCCGGTGTTGAATCATTAGTGTACAATTTGAACAAATTACAAGATTATGATTCATGTTACATGGTCCAGTTGGGTCAGCAAGGTTTAAGATGAACTACTGATTAATATGTTCCAGTTTTATGTTTTCACTGCCTGTACTGTAAACACTAATTACACTGTAATGTGGTCTGTTTTTCAGCTAATTCTGAACACTTCTCAGCGCATGAGCTCTTAATTCTGCACACAGCTGAGGCGCAGGAATGGGCGACATACTTGCAAGTGATCTTGAAATCGTCTCGACATTTCCACAAGAGGTCTATTTTGCTGTATGCAGTCACCCCAGCGGATCAGCTCCATGGATATAACTTTGAGTACTTTGAAAGTTGTAGGTGCATTGTGCTGCTCATCACTGGGGCATTCATGGACATCCTGTGTGACCCTGAACTGCAGGGAGCACTTCAGAGACTCCTATATCCACCACACAGAGTGGTGGCACTTTTGTGTGGCATTACAGAAGATGACTTACTGACAGAGACTTTTGAGTGCTGGCATAGCTGGAGAAAACTCTATGCTGACGATGAGCCTGCTGTTTATATTTCCACCATTTTGGAATCCTTCAATGACAGTACGTGAAATTCAATCACATTGTTATTTATTTTCTTATGCTATATATTATTGTAACTATATCCCCAAAGCTTTCACTAACAGGTTCCACATATTTTGCAACAGACAACTAAGTTGCAAATCTGTTAATCTACACTACTACTTTTCACTGAGAAAATAGTAAATAGTAAATAATACTAAATGTTTTGAAAACCTCTTACATATTTTCATACACCACTTTTTTGTCAGGGTAGTTTCAAATTTTGATATCTGAAAATTAAGCACATGATAAAACATTTTAGAAATTAGGCAATAAACCTTTGTGTATAAACTGAGCCTTTAGATCTTGGTAAATAACTAAATGCTAAATAATGCTAATTTCATCTTTGTAAAATATGTACAGTATGTGTCTGTAAAAGTAATTGACTTTTTAGCCACTTTTTATTTTTCTATTTATTTATAGGCAGTCAAGTGGAGGCTGAACATGAAAGCGAAGACACAGCTGCAGAAGAGCTGCATGTCACAGAAGCCTATTCAACCAAATCTCCCACCTCTGATGAAACAGAGGAAGTGGTATCAGAAGAGCAAAAAGAAACTGTCCTACAGGATGAAGAAGAACCTGTGATCATGGGGAATTCAAGAAGTGACGAAATAAGTTCACCCACACAACTCACCTGTCTCACTGTTCAACCAAATAGAGTTCTCTGTGGGGTAAGATAACATCAGCATTAACATTTGTGTTAAGGAGTCTATTTAAATGATTAACTCCCACTCTTTTCTCGTTGTCTAAACTTAGTAGACATGAATAACCACTAGCTAGTACTGTCCCAGTTAAAAAAGAATTAATTATTAACCATACTATTTCTAATTTCCATTTTTGTTTAAGGAACGGGAAACACTTTTTATAATTTTCACTCATAAAATTGATGATCAGTCAGTACCAGAAGTGGAGTTTTCATCTGACACTGGAGCTGCCAAACAGGTCACATGCACTGTGGAGAATGAATACACTATAAGTGTTGCTGCACCTGGCAAGTATCTCCAGAAAATGATGGGTAAATTTTATGTTGTAAACTTCAATCTGATTTTATCATAATTTATTGTTTTTGTGTAGATATGCCTGCTGGAGTCGTATCACTCACCATGCACACTGACCAGTTGTATGTCATCTTGAGGCCTGTTACGTATTATACCAGAATGGGAGAAGTCAGTCGGTATCTTCAAGATGCTACTGATCCTGTGAACTTCATTTGCCAAGTGAGTAAATATGTCATACACTGATTAGTTACCACATTAAATCCACCTGATGGTTTTAATGTTGTGATAGACAGGGGGCAGCATGGAAAAAATTTAATGCTCACCATGGTTGTCAGGTGTCAAAACACACAGTGCATCCTAACTTGCTGTATGGAGCTACATAGCTGCAGGCCGATCAGAGTACCTCTACTGACCCATGTCCATCAAAATATTAACACCTCAAGATGGGGTTAATGTTGAGGCTGACTGGTTGTGTATTTACCATAATTAGCTTTTTTTTTTATAGCTCTCCTAGTCACATAACTTATTTTTTACTTACAGGCCTTCAATTTGACCTGTAATGCAACAGAATCACTGGACAACATGCTGACTGACTCATTAAAATCCAGAATGCCTTCAACTGGTCTTCAGCTGTTTGGAGTCAGACAGATTGAAGAGGAAAATATGGCGGCATGTGAGTACAGGACTCTTGTTCTGTTGGATATTGTCTGGAGGTGTTCTGCACATCGTTCCATCTCTACAATGTCTGTCTGATCTTTAGCAGTGACACAATGGATAACAAAGCATGAATGCTTTTTGTCCTTTAGATCAGCGTAATGAGGAGCTCCCCACACTGCTCCACTTTGCTGCTAAGTACGGCCTGAAGAAGCTGACCACCATTCTTCTTCAGTGTCCTGGTGCTCTGCAGGCCTATAGTGTGATGAACATGAATGGAGACTACCCAAACAAACTTGCAGAGAAGAGTGGCTTTTGTGATCTCAGACAGTTTATGGACGAATTTGTTGTGAGTGCACTTATAAGAGCTTTTGTAGTATATTTAGTTTTCAACAGTATGCAAAATATTGTCACGTAATTGTGATTTTCTAATAACACTACCTGTGTCATCTAGGAGACAGCAGACATGCTCAAATCTCACTTGGAGGACACCATCAACACAGATGAGAGCGTAGAGGTGTATGAAGCTATGTCAACAACCCCTCAAGACATCATGATGAAGTACTCAGGCTGTTCAGAGGACATATATGAGTCAATGCTGGGGATCAACCCTGAATGTGCAGAGGACCTATGTAAGATTATTAGTTCTAATAATGGTGAAGATCACAAACTAGTGGTTAAAATGTTGCTGATGATCCCATGGTGTTTTTATTAGATGAGGTGATGAATGCAGTAGAGGAGAACCCTGAGGAAGCTATGCTTAGGAAGTTTTTCCAAGGTATATTTTGAATAACTTTGAAAGCAATTACATAGAAACATTCCATATTTATTTTATTAGTGTTTCTAATGTGATTATGTTTTACGTCTTTAGCAAAACCTCATGACAATGTAGCTGAGGACAACAATGAGCATTTTAACAATGAGGAAGAAGCAAAAGACAATCTGAATGGCTTAGATTATATTGAAGAAGAGGAGGATCCATACAACCTCTGTCCAGAGGATGTCTATGATATTGTGGATCCAAACACTAGCTTTGACCCAGTAATCGTCAACCGTCCACCAGCCCCACTCCCCAGACCTGAGTCTGAGGTTGATCCTGAACAGCCCATGACCTACATCTCCAGAGGTATTGTACAGGCTAAATAGCTTTTATTTGATACAAAAAATTCTATTTTCATACAATTGGTAAAACTATTCTCCAGGCAAAAGTAGCTAACTTGCTTTTTTGACAGTGTTTTCAGATAAAAGTACATCACAGGACAGAACAATGGACACAGATTATCCTGCAGGTAACATCTTAAACTAATGGAAATAACATTAAAAATCTTTTAAAAGATTTATGTCTCCTTCTTTGTTTACTACATTAAACTAAAAACAAGAGCTTTTTACATAATGTTGTTTTAGTAACTGATTTTTTTAAAAAAAAGAAGTTTTCCCTGGCCATGAAATAACGCAATGTGAAGTTTGATTGTTGACTGACTACTTCTTCACCCATCCAGCTCGGCCTGTGGCAGAAGCCCCAACACCTATTTATGACCCCTATGCTGGGATGAAGACCCCTGGACAGAGGCAGCTCATATCCCTGCAAGAGAGGGTGAAAGTAGGGGAAATTACTGTGGATGAAGCTGTCCAAGAGTTCAAGGCATGGCAATTTGACAATGAGCGGAGGTCAAGCTCCCTACGCTATCAGCAGGTAGATCAACGAAAAAAACTCTTTTAGATGCTAATTTGGTTGAGCATTGGATCTAACACGCACTTGCTTTTCATCAGGAAAATCTGAAGAAGTTACGTGACAGCATCACCAGGCGTCACAAAGAGAGAGAGAAAACAGGAAAGGAGCTTGGTAAAAAATGTTGAATTTATTATTAGAATATTTGTTGTTGTTATATGGGATACATATACTGCATTTCCATAACTAAAGTATGAGCATATATTACTTATGAGCATATGTTAAATTATGGTTAACAAACAGTGGAAAATCATACCTTTTTAAAATCCAAATGTTAAAATTTTATGTGGTCTCCCCCCACTTAGATTATGAGATAAGTGCTCCCCTGCAGAGGAACTTGTACTGGGGCTCCACTGTAACATTAGAGTGTGCTGTGTACGAGTCGACGCCCAGAGCGACGGCTCCGCCCCCTTCAGCATCTCAGGTTATCCAGAGAGGCAACTGGAAGACAGGTAGCACGTCCAGCACATCCAGTGAGTCCATTTTTTTGTCTTTATAATTATTTTTTTTCTGCAACACTGTGGTTCAATATTCAAAACTGTAGCTAAATACAATTCTTAAGTCTGGTTACAGAGTACAACTGGTCTTTCATTTTGTGTTATTGCGATTGTTGTTGTATGATGTACTAGTGGTCTATTCAAGCCTCCACATCACCCCAGCAACTACAGAAAATATGAGTAAGACACATAATAAATATTGTGTGTCAGTAAGACACGTAATAAAATGTGTCACATAATAAGACACATAATAAAATGTGTCTTACTCGTTTGCACTTAAAAAATAATGAAGGGCAGTTGTGCATCAAAACTGAATGAACTAATTAAAATAATGCTGACAATTATTCTCCCATATTCACTCAACAAGTGGGCCTTGTTGTGTAACACGGGACTTTCTGAATACAGATTCATCCTTTCGATACATCACCAACAGGTTCCAAATATAAGAAACTCGAAAGAAACTCCAGGAGGACGCAAGACAAAAGTCTTATTAATGGCACTTGTGTGAAAAGACAGACATTTGCATTTGCTGAAACTGGGTACATGTGCTGCTTACGTTGTTTCTATTTTAGAAGTTGCTGCACTGCCAAGTAAAGAAATGCAGACGAAGTTAAAACCAGCTATATTAAGCAGTGGTCGGCGCGCATTTGACGTAAAAATGCAGTGTTTTTTTTCATATAGCAATAGGATGTTGCTATGACAAAAATCTTGTTTACTTTTATGTTGAAAGCTCATTTTTTTTCTTACAATGTGGTTCATGATGCTTTGCGTGTTGCAAGCAAATTAAGTTGTACTGCAGGCTAAAGACATTGCCATTCCTTCTCTGAATTGCTTGCAATCCATCATTCTCACCTTCCCAGTTTGACAGCAGTTACTGGCACTTGTATACTCACTTGTGGTATTTAGTCTGGAGGAAACCCATTCTTGTTTTGTTTATTCTAGATAACAGGCACTATACAAGAACGTTTTTTGATGTTCGTGTATTAAATTACAGTACTTTTCTCTCTGAGGCTTGTTCCTGAGAGTTTTTACACTCTTAAGTGTGCAAACTTTTTGTAAATTACTGATCACCTTGCATTTGTGGGATTTGCTAATTAATATAAATTTATAGCGCAAATTCTTCAGTGGTCGTATTAGGGGATCAAAAACAAATATATATTGCTATTAGTGCCTTTTAGTGATGTGTACTATGAGCCACACTGTGCTCTGACAAAAAAAAGATTAAGATGAAGCTAAAGAACTGGTTTATAACGGTATATGTACTGATATATGTACTGTGAGTACAGTATGTAGCCACTAAGATATTACAGTAGCAGAAGCAGATCTTTTTAGTAGATGAGGTTACACAGAGTAAGAATTGTCCTACTTTTCTTCTCCGGAACTCTAGAAGCTCTTGTGACCTAGTATAACAATACAAACACTAAAATAAAAAAAACGATAAGTTGATAATACTGCTGATATTTTCTTTTAACATCAAATTCAAAGTAAACTATTATAATTCTTTAGTCAAAAAAGTACGGTCTAGCTGTTCATGACACACGAGCAACCACTAGTGAATATTGTTGAAATTCTTCCTTTCTTTCCTTTCTTACAGCTGAGATAAATAATTATTACAACTAGAAATTTCCCACAGTCAAAGTGGAGTTTGATGAATTAGGGCTCTTTCTTAAAGACAGAGCTTTGACGAGATCTGGAAGCCTCTTATGAGAAACATTTTATTAAACAGTTAGTGTATTTAACGCTGTGTCCAGCATTTGTTCAGTCAAAGTTTTTCAGTATCTTATTTACATTTATGTTGTTTTCAGCTAAGCTGACTTCAAGACACTGAATTATTTATTTGTATGTTTTACCAATGCCTTGTGTCTGTTTATTTATTATTTATTTATTTATTAATTGCAGAAAAGCAAGTGAAAAAACCCTGACTACGTGCATATAAATATGACAAAAGGTCAAGCACACGACTTTCAAATGCAGCAATATGGAGCTATTTTTTGACAGCCTTATTTCCCAACCTTGTGATTGTCACATCTATTCTGAAAACTCTTTCATTCATACGTCTTTCTGTGCACATATAGTGTTTAGTTCAACGCTAAGACTTTCTTTGTGTAAGTCTCGGAAAGATATTTTTAACCACGTTTGGCAAAGCGATCTTATGCATCATTGACCACAAACACTAACCTCAGAGAGACATGAAATCACATGTTTTCTTTTCAGTTTAATCTGTTTTTTCTTTTCTTCAGGTACTGAGAGCAACAGACTAAGCAGCCATAGCACCTTTAGTTGCAGCAGCGGGACAGAGCCGGACTTTGAGGTGAGCCTAAATTCAAGAGCTGCATTTGAATGTTTAGTTCACATGCAAATGACACAGACTTCCTTTTATGTCAAAAAGTGCTATACTTGACAGATAAATTACAGCATTTAGTTGCAGTAGTCTATAATTTTATTCTGTAAACTCTGTTTACCTCAGTTTCTACAATACCAACATGGAGATTAATTTGTATTTTACCGTTACATTGTTGAAAGACTAACGCTAAGAGACTTTCTTTCTTGTGAAATCTTTGATTGTTGGCGCACATTGCTCAAAGCTTCCTCTGGAATTACTAGTCAGCGTGTATTCACAAATGTGACGTTTTTACATGCACATTTCATTTTGAAACTCGTAGTCATATTACTCATATAATGAGAATCTTATAAAAGAAGAAGGCACGTCCTACTGCATCCAACTTAGTATAACATTTTTGTTTTGTTTCTTTTTTACTAAAGGACGCAGTAGAAAATCTCCCTCCTCCTCCTCCACGACCTCCACGGCCTTCTGATCCTGCACCTGTCCTTCCTCCTCCCAGGATTCCTCCACGGAACCCAGGAAGGTTAGTATAAAACCAGTGATTATGTTTACAGATTTAAAATATTAAACAGATGATACAAAAAAGCTGTATACAAAAAAAATTTGTTCCGTGTAATATTGTGTTGTGTGACAGAAACAAACGTTGAGCCCAATAAAGAATCTGTAGGCAATAATGAGTGAGACTATAAACATTAAAAAGGAAATGTTCACCCACCAGTGATTCACAGCCGTTCATTAGGGAGGAAACCATATATGCTTAAGCAATGAAAGCGTTCGTGTTCATACTGTGCAGGTACAGATATAATAAGATATAAAGATATAAACATTTCTCACAGACATATTGAGAGCATTTTGAACTCCAAAAGTAGTTTGTTACAGCTGCAGTCAGTTCCTGTAACTGTGAGATCAAAGCTGATTATTTGAAGGTGTCTGTTCTGCATCTCTAATCTTTTTCAAAAATAATGTGGGTAACAGTTTAATGGGTGCTATAGTGTGCTACAGTAGGACAAGTCTGATATACCACAAGCTGTATGTTGTGTTGTTTTTGTTCTAAAATAACATTGTAAATGAAGAATCTTGTATGAATTATTTTAATCATAATAACTGAGCATGAAATGCTCCTTTATTTATTAGAAGCCAAAACAATTCCTTTTTCTAAATAGTTACAAGAACAGGGGAATATTTCAACTACATGTCTGCCCTCAGCGCACATATCATTAGCCAGGTTCAGCAAAGCAGCTCGAGGTGACATTAGAACTTCTAAAATCAGGTACCAAGTAGCGATTCTTCAACACATGTAAAGGTCATAGTAGTGAAAAAATAAAAAACCCCAAGTGCTGCAAATAGGGTGGTACTTGCCTGTGTCAGTTTCATTTTTGCTAATTTCATCGTGGCTCTGCAAAATTTTATCAAGGAGTGTGTGTTCTATTTTTCAGTCTCTGGAGAAACACTATGAATTCGTGAGATTAACTGAAAGTAAAGCAAGTGAATAAAGCAAGTGTACGTCTTTGTTTAGCTTGTTATCTTATGTGCACAGTTAGACCTACTTCACATGACAAGCGTGACGTGATACCATCAGCGTTGTACATGAACACTCTGAAAGAGCTTAATTCATAGAGTGTGTATGTTATTTTTACACTGAACATGAACTGAATGGATCATTTGGCAACTAAAGATTATTTAGGCTACTTAACTTGCATCCCCACACTATGGTTAGCCAGCAGCGCATCTTCATCATGCTTCTGTACCCTGTACCCTGTGTCTGTGAGGGGTGTTTAAGGACCTAGGTCAAGTACTTTATTAAGACACAAAAAGTCTAATGTTTTATGCGTTTTTGGGGACAGGGAACTGGGAAGTTCATTTTAATCTGTGTGAACTGAACTTTAATCAATGACACATTATCTATATGTGACAAAATGTCATATAAAAAACCATGATGCAGTTTCATTATTCACTCAGTACATTGCCCTAAATGACTCAGAATCAAATTTTTTTAAATGATCATACCACAAAAACATATAATGTAAATAAGCATTACATAGTTTATATTAGTACTCAAACAGCTTGTATATTTTCTTTGTCTTCAAAAGAAAGCTCAAAACCAAACCACTAAAACCACACTCAGGTTGTTAGTCTGTGGGCGGAGTAACATACAGTAACACATGCACTCAAAGATAGATATCAGCTTATATATATAAGAGAGCTGTCATAAGTGAAAATAACTGTCTATAATTGAAAGTTTGAGAGTTCTGCAGTCTTGGGAATTTAGTTTTATTTTCTGTAATCTGTTATTTGTTGTTGTTATAAAGATACATTCTCCTATCAAATCACCTATTTAAGTGTATGAAAATCATAATTCATGCTATTATTACTACATGTATATATATGCATTGCATGTAAAACTAATTTCATAGACAGGATGTACTCTATATGTCGTTATTGCCTTCCATTTTTATTTTTGATCATAATCAGAACTTGAAGTTCACTGTTTACCCACCCTTTACTGCATAACTGCTTCCTTTGACCTTACATTGGTGTCTATTTTTCTCAGAATGCCAGAGAAGAATCTGCATGAGCGCTACATATCCTGCCCTACTCGAGCCCCACCTCAAAGACCCTCTTACAGACAAACAAATTCTGCACCTCCCGTACCTCGCCGCCGGTGATCGAAAGACATCTATTTTTGCTTCTTTTCTTTTTTTTTTACAGTCCATAAAGGTATTGGTTATTTTAATGTCCGAGGAAAGGATAAGTTGGAAAGACTCATCTTCTTTATGCAACAATCATGATTTACCAGTATGAATCCACACAGAGAAAGTTACATTTGTATTGGGTTTTAATTTCCACTTTCCATAATATTTAAATGTGTGTGTGTGTGTGTGTGTGTGTGTGTGTGTGTGTGTGTGTGTTGTGTTATGTTTATTACT
>OMLM01007789.1:55540-66494 GCA_900302695.1 Helostoma temminkii | reverse complement strand
TGTTTGTGATATTGTGCACATGTAAAATCTATAGAGGAAAAAGATATTTTGATATAATAATAAAAGCTTTCAGCTTTAGAGTAGTTTAGTTGTCTTAATTATATTTAATCATGGTTGGTTTTGGGTCTCCTGTAAATTTAACTGTGCCAGTTAAATTTTCAGTTCATCAAAAAATACTTAATCATCAAATATGTCATTGTGATTTTTCTACTTATTTTGCCTCAAATGTAACAGTTGTACTCACTAAATAGCAATGATAGCCATGCCATTGGTTACACAAGTATGATTTAGGTGTTTTGTTGTACATAAGTCTAATATCACTAAAATCTGAATCATGTATTTATTTTATACACCCACATGTCTTTCTGTTAATGGGTGCCTTAAACCAGTGCTGATTTCTTTCTTGTGTAATATGGAGTCTGATCACTTGATGGTGCTCTATATTGTCTGTCTGTAGGCTCTTACATTTTTCACATGTATATTAGACATTTTCCAAGTTAATTTCTACCAATATAGCATCTGACAGTTATATAATGTAAGAAATGACTTCACTTTAGCAATATATAGTAACTCTGACTGCTTAAAACTACCCTTGTTAAGTTCTCTCAGCACATGCAAAGTGTGACAGCATATAACCTGCTTGGACTTCTGGTCAGATCTTTCAAAGTAAAATTGTTACTGATAAACATTGCATCAGAGTGAGAAATATACACTCACTGGCCACTTACATTATAAGGCCTTTCAGTTTCTGCCCCTCATTCATTTGTAGGGTGGCCAAATTTATATAACTGCATTTTAAAATAATGCACTCCAGTACGACTTTTACACCCTCTAAATGATAAACATCAAATCTGTAAAAGTTTAAACTTAAAAATTATAACACAAAAAAAAGGAGAATTAATGGCAGAGCTGCTGTATTTTTATTAAAGTTACCAGTGAGTGTCTACATCTCTGTTACATCTGCATCAATATAATCTTAGTTATGTTCACTTTGTGATCCTGTGTATAGATTTGTAACAAATTTCACTGCAAAAATTGGATCATTAAGATAATTGCTTTAAAATTGAGTTACACCTCAGAAATGCCTTCATGAATGAATCAGAAAAAAAGTTGTATTCTATCTTTATTCTGTTGTTGATTTGTTGATGCTGATTTATTTCAGTGGGAGCATATTCCATAGCACATACAGTCATGGCCTAAAATATCGGCACCCTTGCAATTCTGTCAGAAAATGCAACATTTCTCTCAGAAAATTGTTCCAATTGTAAATGTTTTGGTATTCATGTGCTTATTGTTTTTGTTTGCAGTGAAACAACACAAAAAGAACTGATAAAAATTCACACAGAATTAAAAAATTGAGTGGACAAAATTATTGGCACCTCACATGCTTTTCAAGCACGTAAAGCTCTTGTAATTTGTATTTAGACGCTGATGTGGCCAATATAGTAATCACACTTGCAACCAATTAAAATGGAGAAATGCTGACTCAACCTTTGTGTTGTGCGCCACACTGAGCATGGAGAAAAGAGTTGTCTGTGCATTTGAGAGAAAAAATTGTGAAAAAAACATGGACAATCTCAAGGCTACAAGCCCATCTCCAGAGATCTTAATGTTCCTGTGTCCACTGTGCACAATATCATTAAGAGGCTTACAGTCCGTGGCACTGCAGCTACCCTCCCTGGATGTGGATGGAAGAGCAACATTAATGAAAAATTACAACGAAGGCTTGTTTGAATGAGAACGTTCCAAACTAATTTAAGCTGATCTGCAGACACAGGGCACAACAGTGTCAGCTCGCACTATCTGTCACCATCTGAATGAATAGGGACGCTATGGTAGGAGACACAGGAGGACACCACTGCTGACACAAAGGCATAAAAAAGCCTGGAGTTTGCTTACGTGACAAAACCACAATCCTTCTGGGAGAACGTACTGTGGACAGATGAGACAAAAGTAGAGCTTTTTGGTAAAGGACATCATGGCATCGTTTACTGAAAAAGAAATGAGGCCTTCAAAGAAAAGAACACAGTCCCTACAGTCACACATGGTGTTGGTTCAAAGATGTTTTGGGGTTGCTTTGCTGCTTCTGGCACTGGATGCCTTGACTATGTCAACAGTATCATGAAATCTGGTGATTACCAAAGAATTTTAGGGCACAACGTAGTGGCCAGTGTAAGAAAGATGCATCTGCACCAGAGGTCATAGGTCTTCTAGCAGGACAATGACCTGAAACACACTTTGAAAGCAGCCAGAAATGGTTACAAAGAGCTGGAGAGTTCTGAAATGGCCAGAAATGAGCCCAGGTCTGAATCCCATAGAACACCTGTGAGGAGATCGCAAAACAGCAATTGAGAGAAGGCATCTTTCAAATCTGAATGACCTGGAGCAGTTTGCAAAAGAAGAGTGGTCCAAAATTCCAGTAGAGGTGTGAGAAACTCACTCATGGCTAAGGGAAGCGATTGATTTCAGTTATTTTTTCCAAAGGAGGTGCTACCAAATATTAAGTTAAAGGTGCTAATAATTTTGTACAGTGTATTTTTGGCGGGCTCTGTGTGGAATTGTAACAGATTTGACTTTTCTTCTCTGTTTTTTTTTTGTGTGTGTGTTGTTCCCATGCAAACAAAAAAATAAACATGTGAATACCAAAACATTTGCAACTGCAACAAGTGTTGCATTTTCTCACAGAATTGCAAGGGTGCCGATATATACGCTAAATGGCTCATTTACAGCATTGACTGAATCCTCCAAAATGCCATTATTTGGTCATTTCTTTTTAGTACATTAAAAACTTAAATGTACTTTATCGTTCTCATGGCAATCATCAAAAAAAGTTTGATGGCATCACTACCTAGAAAATTGTTTGTAATATAGATGCATAAATATTTTTAAATCTGCATTCTCAATAGTTTTTATTAACAGACTGATTAAATTACCATGGGTAAAGTATAAATGTCACTCGTTATTACTCCTTAGCAGTTTCCCTCAATTCTTGGTATTTTATAGCCTTGTTATTTTTGCTCTCAGTGTCCATTCATGTAAACCCTCTTTTCCTTCCTCAGCACAACAGAAAGTAAATTAGCTCATGGACATTTAGCAACATTGACCTGCTGAACAAAACATAGCTAGAAGAGGGGTGAACAGAAGAACAGTGACCAATGCATGACTCCTGATTAATGCTAAAAATGTTCCTGTTTTCTGTATATGTAAAGGTAACTAATTAGTTTGATAAGTCTAATTATTTTAATATGGCTGTAACTTCAACCATGCACCCTCATTGTGAAGAGCCCAGGCTTTTATTTTGAAAAGGACAGCGCGTCAGACCCCGGTGCTCTGTAGTTGTGGTGTGCGGCGGTGGTGACGCAGCTGAAGCCGGTGAATGTGAAGCGCTGACAGGACTGTGGTGGAGAGCAGCCGACGGCGCACAGATCTCAGTGGAGTGTGTCTGTAGCAGCGAGACCAACACTGGATTACCACCACAGAGAGGTAAGCGTGTCTCCGAGCTGAATCACTGCTACATGTGTGTCTGCTGCGGTTCTTTCATATTTTTGCAGATGTATTTATTCCATGTCCACCTTCCTCTCTCTCTCTTTTTTACACTGGGAACCTAACAGCTGACTTTATGTTATTGTTATTTAATGCTAAACCACGGACACTTAAATGTGTTTAATTCATTTTCAATGAACCACTTGGCATTTTAATGTCAGTTCAGCAGACTATGTTAATGGAAGTGTTTCTATGAGTCGATTTTTTATTTTGCATCTCAGCAGACAGGCGCTCTGGCTTTGGGACAGTTACTGCAGTAAAGGCAGATCCGTACAGTGCAAATGCGATTGATGCCGCACTCTGAAGCTGAAAGCTCAGGAGAAAACCTAAATATTCATATCAGGGAATTAAAAATATGATATAACTGTTTAATATCATTTCGTATGCGGTGTTTCCTTAAGTTAAGTGAAGCTGTATTAGTGTACATACCAGTATTAGCTGCTGTCTGTGAGCACAGGCTACTCTACATGCATACTATAAGGCTGTGACATCAGGACCACACACTTATTGAAATGCATACTATGCGGCACCCAGGTGTTAAACTGTAGGTGAATAGTTTATTGAACAATATTTCACAGTGAATGTCATTTTTGATTAGATGACATGAAGGTGACAACCAGAGAGATGTTGGTGTATGAGCAGCTGTTTTACAACTGGAGGCTTAAACGGTAATAAAACAGGTTGTGATGTTATTTTGGAGATATGTTTTAATACAGTTTTGTATTTATCATATTCATTTCTTATTCCAGACCCATTTAGTATCATGAATAACTAAACATATCTATTGTGTAACTGCACAGTTACAAAGATCATGTCTTCTCTGCAGTTATTGACACAGTGGATGCACGAATGTTAAACTTAAAGTTCCAGCCTCACAAGCAGGTGTGCCTGACGCCTCAGGCTGAACAGCATGTGATATGAACAACTGCCTCACAGCACAAGTGTGGACTTACATAGACACATGGTCAGTGCCTATATACAGTAAGTTTTGGTCCTATAAAGAGCAGATAGTTTAGTTCCAAAGTGATACGTAAGGAATAAAGTCAATTTGCACAGTTAAATGAAATTTTAATAACACAAAAGTCATTTTTGAGATAAATTGGGTAAAAACTGCTCAAAATTTGAAACATTTTCTGTAATACGTATTCTAAATTTTCCATGTATGATTATACAATATATTTCAGTATGTCTCTTTAACTTATTCCACTTGCCCACACGGGTTCCAAAATCTACTACCTAATCTACTATCTAACGATCAGATCCTGTCGTATCTTATCAGTGAGCAGTGTCATTAGATCATCCTGCATCTCTGCAAATATCTCTCCTCATTTTTTCATTCATAATTTCGCTACAATCATGATTTCCTTTTTACTCCAGGGGATCTAAGTAACACGATGCTACAGAACCTTGATAAAATATTAACCCCAACACAAATAATTAATCAAAACGCTTTGAAGGGAGACGGCAGAGCCGGTCAAACTGATTTTCTCTAAACTTCCTTTTTTGTTTGTTTTGTAATATGAGTGGCACATTTCAGAATATCAGCCTCTTGTCAAATGTTCGTACTGGACACAGTTCACAGAGATACTGTATCTGGACAGTTTACTCAGAAAGCACAGAACATCCATTACTGCCCTGCATGTTTAAAGGTTTTGTTTATACATGACCAACGTCAAATAGTTGTTATTGTTATTTTTATATTTAGCTTGTGTTTTGTCAATATTTAAATATACTTAAGCTTGGGTCCACTCTGCTCACTGCTAACCAACAAGTCTTTCAGGTTCACTGGAGTATTGATTCAGTTGTACTTCAGTAGTGTATGCAGCAGGCTTTACATATTCACAACATGTCAACAGAGGAGTTTAAAAATTTCTACACAGAGATGGAAAAGGTTTGTGTGTGTAAAAGGAACTGGCACATCAATCATATGTGTGGTGTCCAGAAACTGAGCCGTGGGACATTTGTTCAGTCTCTAAAACAGCAGCCAAGCAAGTCAGATATGAACCATATTAAAATGACATTAAAGGGATTCAACATATTTATGTTTCCAGGTTACAGTAATAGATGTTATCTTTCAGAATAGGTCATATTTGTTTTAGATTAACTGCTCTGAGTGTAAACTGTAGCCTCGGGCTAAATATTTAGCAGTTTTTCTGAACAGTGATTGTTTTAGATATTTCAGTATGTCTGAACAGGCTTCCATGCAGATTACTGCTGTAGTAAAACTGAATTTGAAGTTTAAAGAGTAAATTATAAATGGTCAAAGTATTCAGTTTTAGTCTTATACATATGACAAACAGTAGAGTTTGTTTTGCAGTGTAAGGATGGGTCCTGTTGATATGAACCCAGCAGAGTTGTTAATATTTTATGAAGCTAGTTTAGAGTCACATTGCACAGATCCCCTAGATTTGAGAGGAACAAGCCTCGGAAACATCAATCTCAAAACTGAATTTCAACGAACTGCCACAGCCAGCCAGCCTCCTGATGATGTTTTCAAAGATCTCCATGTGGTTAGGAGATCTTGATATATCAATATCAGGAAACAGGAACGTACAGTCTTTTTATTCAAATGAAATTACTGCACTAATTATTACAATATCTTTTATCTGTTACTCTGAAACATGTGAGAAGATACTGCCATTGTATTACAGGCCTATTGTTCCCAGGTGGTTACAATATGTGTAAACTAATATTCAACCATTATTCATTACAGTTTTTAATGTAAATCAAAAGTAACCTGGGCAATAGCAAGATATATTAGTGGTTCTCTTTGCTATAGATAAGATATATATAAGATATATTTCATAAAATTAACTTTTATTTTATTTATTAATTCAACTCCCCTGTGAAACCTAATACTGGCATGACATGGGCAAAAACTTTTCTAGTGGCAGTATTTGTAGGAAACAGTCTTGTCTTTGCTGTGAATAACGAATGGCTTTGGATCAGGCCGGATGTTTCAGCCAGACACCAGGTTTCTGTTTTCACTCCATGTTAATGTTACAACAAGTTACTTAGCAACCCCCTCCTGTCCCCCGCTGTCAGCTTTCTCTATCGGCTGCCATTGGCTGAAGTGGACAGTGTGGTGAAGTGTTATGCTTTCACGTTTCAAGGCCCGTGGCACAAAGCAGCCCCCTCATCATGGATGCATGTAAACAAGGCCGTGAAAATACAATTTATACTTTGGTGACAGATTGAAGCAACACTCCTCTCCCCAAGCACCACACCCTCACCATTCTCCTCTGTAATATGTCAGCAGCTGATGGAAAACAATGGCTTCATGGCAAACAATGATGCATTGCAGGCACTACAAAATATAATAATAATATTAATAACCGAAATCACAATCACAATCACAATCATAATAATAATTATAATCATAATAAACTGCACTGTCACCTATGAAGCCAGACTGTTACTGATGGAGCAGCCTGTTGTTTGTGTCTGGGTGTGATGGGACAAGTCACACTAGTCTAGTAGTCCCAAAATAGACAGATGATGGGGACCCTCATTTCACACGAGGATACCTTCATAGCACTTAAAATTGCTGGATTATCACATTGCTGTTTATATTCGCAGTTAGCCACCATATCCTATGACTCAATTATCAAGTAGTCCTATCACCTAGGTGCTCAGAGAGTTATACTGGGGAACATAGTCAGAGCTTCCAGTCCACATCAAAGTAAAAACATCCAGCAGAGATGAGGAAACACTTTCAGCACTCTCTCAGACAATAATTGGAATTATCATTGCTGCTCACCTACTGTGCTGTACGCCCTGTTATCTAAACCAGGAGGAATCTCATGTGCACAGCTGAGCTTGTTGTCTGGTGATGACTGAAAATGAGCATCATGTGTCCCTCTTAGTTATATCCCCAAACCAAATACCGCTATAATATAATAAAAAAATATCGTTATATTGTGGTTGTTGACCATTTTTTTCAAATTATATTATCGGATACACGCCCTACTTTTTTCAGTTATGACTTCTTTATTTGCTCAAAATCTTTCTTTATTGTCAACCTTTCACTCAAGTGAATTCACGAATGTAAACTCTTTAAAAGTCCCCTAAGGACACACAGCAAAGCTACTTCAATATTCAGTTCAGTGTTTACCCACACTCTGCAGCCTGCGGTCCAAGTTTTGGCGCTCTTGGAGTGTAGCCTGGAGCGCCTGCAGTGAAGATGTATCACCCTCAGTAAACTGTCAGCTCGGGAACATTCTTATTACACTGGTTCTAAAAGCCTAGCAGGCATGCTATAAGCTGCCTAACGCAGCACCTGTATTAGGCAGTTTGGTCCATGTGGCCAGCTGCAGCCTTCCTCGGGACCTTCACACGTGCCAACTGAGTGTTCCTAGTCCAAGGGATCTGGCCATAGTCACATCCAATAGCTATCAGGTCTTTTCATGCAAATGTTGGCAGGCTATGACTGCTAAAAACCCAAAGAGACACATATTGGCTTTTGTTTGGATGATTTTGTTTGTTTGGTTTTTTTTTGTTGTTTTTTTTTCACAAAAAATGAAATTTTATTCTAAGATCCCAGATATTCTAGAAAAAAGACTTCAATTATGTCAGTAATACCATAGAACTTTATAAACTTCAGTCTCTGTGGTTCTGTGATATTTCTATAGGTGAGGTTCAAATAAATCAAAGGCACATGAGCAGTACTCATATACTGTAGACTCAACTTAAGCTCCATCCATTATCAACATCAGTGCTCAATCCTGCCTATAATGACTACAGCGTGTGAGTTACATACATTTCCTTTTTTGCTGCAGTTGTTTGAAATGAACTTCAAATAGCTTGGCTGAGGAATGTGTAGAATCCCAGGCTGCTGTCCAGTGTGGAAGCTGTTTATGGAAGAGAGATGGGAGGGTGGAGGGGTAGGTGGGGGTTGCTTTTCAATTAGGGGGATAAGCTGCTGCTCCTGAGCAGCCCTTTCGAGCCATGTTTGGAGCTGTTTGCTTGGATCATGCACAGTGCTGGATAGTTTCTCCTCTCTCTGCCATTTGTTGACAAAGCAGAAGTCAAACAGTGTTACGTAACAGCCCTTTCTCTCTGTCTATAGTACAGCTGACTGTGATGAGTGCTCTTTTGTGTTAACATGGCTCACTTTTAAAGCAGCCTCTGAAAGCAGCACAGAGACCCCCTGCATGAAATTCACCATAGTTCAACTTGGTACCACCAGGCTTTTGTTTAGTTATCAGAAAAAATCTTAAAAAGAATCTTATTCAAATTCATCCTCCTCACGTTAGTCAAACTTTAGTTTAGTTTAGTTGTGTCTTAGTCAAAGAAAATCATAAACAAACTAAGAATGAGCGTTTTGATCAGAGAAGAGTGCATCCCACTGAATTTAGGTTAAATTGATTTTGCCATGTCTTGTAATTGTAATATAGAGGGTGTCTGGTCTAATGTTATTAAATTAAGGCATACATCCAGACACTAAACTGAAGACTGGAGAGATAGATCCAGTAGTAAATCCAGTTTCAATATGTTTCAGTATGCTTTGGTTTTAACTTTTCAGTTTTTTCAGTTTAATAAAACCAAACTTCTACATAACACTTTGATAACCAGATGTTCCAAATATACTACAGTTAGCGATGCCTCAACATAGCAAGTTGCTAATACATAAAATACACCACTGTGCTTTAGTAGTGGCTTTATTATGACCCAGGTAACATCTGTTCATACATTCAATGTCTTATGGTCATTTCAGGTTAAATTAATCCAACGACCAGTTAGTTGAGGATAATATGAACTGGAAACATCTGTTTTTCTCTGTCTTGAGTGTAAATATTTCTACCAACCACTAAATCTCACTACTAACACGTTTTATCGTATCTAATCAATTTGTAACCCGATCGTCGACCTGCTTTTAGGAAAGTCAGGCTAGCCGTTTCCTCCTGCTTCTAATGGTCATGCTAAGCTAAGCTGATCACCTGTTGGCTTTTTAATACACAAGACATGAGGAATATTGATCCTCTTCAAAACTAACTATTAACTTAAAAACTATTTCTATAAATGAATCAATCTCATATTATATAATTGTTTAAATTGTTTATATAAATAATTTTTTAAAAATGAGAAATGTTACCAGGGTGCTTTTTCTAATTTTCTGTTTACTGACTATAACTACTTATTCCTGGTATCTTACAATTGTCTTACCACAATTTGGTATAGCCGTTATAGTCACACATCAACATGCACTCAGTCAGTAATAGTCTTTTCAGTAGTTCATCATGTTGATTGAGCTTTTGCAACCCTGTGGACGGTTGAGTCACCCAGTAGTGAATTCCAGCTGCCCTCAAGTGGTCTGTCTCTCATCTGCTGGCCCTACAGGAGCTTTTCAGGGGAGGAGGATTTTATATGGTGTCTGTGCAGTTGTCGAGTGGGTGCCACATTCCCAGGTGGCATGTGGCGACAGGTCCATCTGGGCATTCCTGTTGTCAAAAACAAACAGACCCCCTACATATCGAGGGCCAAGGTCAATGTTGAGACTGTCCCGCCCAGACAAGTCCCTCAAAGCTCAGCTAGACTTCTCAGGGGGCTTCAGAGGGACCTGTCGCGCATGGAGTAAGGACTCTGTGAACTTCATCAAGTAGGTAATGCATATCCCTAGATCTGCAGTGATCCTTGGGGATGACCATTGTCTTTTGGGACTTTCTTGTTTTGGAAATATATTTTTGTTAGCGCATCCAGATGAAGATTTATGTGTTTGTGTGTGTTAGTGAGAGGGATCACTGTGAAACTGAGAAATGTAAATAGGGAGAATCATCTGGCCTTTGTTGCTTTTTCTTGAGTTTAGGTAAACACAGGTCTGGGCTTAGTGGGTATTTCATTGGCAGTCATTTCCTGGAACCCTGTCTGATATATTTAGTGCATGAATAACACCTGCACCGTTGCAGGGTTTCTCAGTCCTGTGACTTTGGAGTCTCTAAAGACAATCTGAATATGTGTGCATTCAACAGGCATGTCAACTGCACATGTGGCAGTGTTTGTGTTCTTCATCTAAGGAAACAAAATTATAGTTGGATTCTAGTTGTGGTTTGTTACTGTTATGAGATTACTGGTCTAATTTGACAAATTCAGATAATCAAGAGTCAGTTTATCGTCACATCCAGGTGGTTTCAAAAGCTTAAACTTTACAATTCCTCCACCCACTGAAAAGTAGTGAGTAGTGTATTTTATTTCATCATTAACATTATTTATGTCAGTTCTGTACATTTTTAATTGTGTCAATGTGTTCTCCTTGTTATTTGTGTTAGATTGGATCTTTTCCTGGTAGTGATTCTATTCTTTCCTTCTATTCTTTCCTTTTCTTTTGATCAGAGAGCAGCTGTAACAGGCAAAACAGTTTCCCTCAGGGATTAATAAAGTTTTTTGAATCTTGAATCTTAAATTGAATTTAAAA
>OMLM01007789.1:31929-55520 GCA_900302695.1 Helostoma temminkii | reverse complement strand
AAATGTACATATTTTAACCTTTGAGCTTCGTGGCTTACCTGACTGTCTGCTGAACTTTGAACTCCCCAAATTCACTTTTTTCTGTTTGTTTGTTATGCCACAAATTAGCCAATCAGCCATTATTTGCGAAGCAAAGACACCTAAAAGCTTCCAAGATAATACATTTTGTTATGGCAGTGTTTTACTTGTTTTTGGCCGTCCAGTCTTATTTCCTTGGCCTGATCTCTGCAGAGCTCCTGCCCTGCTCTCCTCTTTTTCACAGGCTGGATGGATGGTGTTCTTTGCTAAGCTCTGCTCTGAGGCATCTCTTCCTAAAAAGGCCAGGGGTGATCTCTGCTTGTGTGTTTATACAGTGAACAGAACACTGCAAGCTGTCATTTTCCTATTATCTATCACGTGTGAGAGGTTCAAATACTTACACTTCTCTCTTTCTAGTGTATGGTCTCCATCCCAGGGTTCATTTGAGGATACAACGGATGTAGAGTTGAGATCAGTGTGAGCATTCCTCAAACAAATGTCTGTTAATGGTTTTAGAAATGAGATCATGGATACATTGTCTCTGTGGGATGCAGGGGTTCAGGAAGTGAGTTGACTTCATTAAAGAGCGATGGAAAATAAATACAGAGTTTCTGATGCTCAGGGACAGCTCAGCCCCAAGACTGGAAGATGTTATAAAAGGTTTGTGCTTCGTGTCCCCACGGGACTTGTTTGGAATCACTCCCCTTTTCCCTCATCCATTAAGGACTATTTGTGGAGGTTTCCAGCTGGAACGCCAGTCCCCCGCCTGTTCGATAGGCTGGCTTATTTACCGCCATGTGTAAACATAGCGGACACACACAGTCTCACACAAATTCTGTATTGGAACAAGCAATGGTACAACTTTAACAGCAGTTTTAACACTAACGTATGTTAAAGTCTAGATGGATATTGCTATTTATGTTTGTCCGCCACAATCTCTGATAGCCAACACATGAAAATGCTATTTAAGTGGTTGTGTGTATGCATGAGTGAATGTTTGAGTGTTTTCATGTGTGTGCGCCTGTGTCTTGACTCAATTAGCCCTTTTCTTGGCTTTTTAAATAGGGATGTCTCCTAAATCAGTCGTGCTGGCTGAGCTCAATGGGAGGCCCAGCAAATGGATGGGAAGTGTTTTACAGCTACTTTTCTGGTGGCCTTGGTGTTGTTTCTCCATGCTCCACGGATGCAGCTCAGATTAGCATATGTTTATTCTGCCTGCTCTTCTTGTCTTCATGTTCTTTTGTCCTTTAGGGGACATTGCTCCAAGGTAGACCATCCCATTCCAAAACCAAATAAATAAAGCAAAAAAAAAAAAAAAGTCCAACTCTCAGTCAACAGTTCAGCTGCACCTACAGAATTAGCTTGGAATTAGCTGATTACATTTAGCAGCTGTTGTTTTTTTGTCTTTGTATTAATAGATACCACAGTCAAATACCACATGAGTATCAGCAATTAGGATTAACAGTTTGTTCTGGCATCTGATGTGTGCCACTGTATGTGTTGTAGAGCTGTAGGAATAGGTTTTAGTAGGTAGTGTCACACTTCTCAAGTGGAACCGTGCAAAAAAACATAATATAATACATTTTGTTACATCAAATTCTAGAGGTTATTACTTATAAGTTTTAAAATGCACTTACTGTTTTATTGAAGACTACTGTATACTACTACTACTACTAAATATTTTCACTATGCCTGCCATCATTTATACTAGATTTAAATAGATGCCAGTTCACCACCGTCCTGTTTTGTTGCACTGCATTTGTAACCAAACCGTAGGAGTACTGCTGCAGTTTCATTAGCTGGTTGTGCTCCCCAGTTATAGCTTTCACTGTGGCAACTCCACTATGGAGTATATTAATAATATTATAATAATAATATTGCTGAACTATTCATTGTCTAAGCAGTAAAATTCAGTTTGGCCAACACTACTCAAAGTGCTGACCTGGTTACCAGACTTCCACAGCTAAGATTAGAGTCCTTCTGATGTGACATTTCTTGAGCCTGCTGCAGCAGGGAAAACAAGTTACAGAGATATTATACAGTATATCAGCAAATGTACCGTATGTGCAGGTGCTCTATCATTTATGCTGCATCATATTTCAGACTGAATACAATAATGCTCGATCATAATGTGCAGTTGGGGATCTTGTTAAGACATAAAACAGAAAACGTCAGTGTTAAGCTTTAATTTATATATACATGTATAAAATTATTCAATAAATTAATGAGTTTGTATAAACATATATTATTGTATTGTTATATAATAATATATGCAGCTATTCTTTAGTTGGAAGTTGGATAACATAAACACTCCAGATATCATCTCCTTTCCTAGACGTCATTCACGTCTTAAATATTTGTTGTTCCTGTTTCTCCTTCAGGGCTCTCCAGCAGAGGGCAGTGTAAGACCGAGCACAGCACCCAGTGAGTCAGCTCTCTGTCTCATTTCATCTAGTGACTCAGCGGATCTCATTTAAGATTATGTAATCATGTTTTCCATACCAACACAGAACAAAATCACTTGCTTAGCGTTAAATGTACTTGCTAGTTTGTAATGCATTTGTTCATAATAATAATAATATCTACACTCGCTTTAATCAGTAGGAGATGATGCACATGAGGATGAAACACAAATAATCCATATAAAAAATATGCAGAAAACATTGAATTTACAATTATAATATATGAATATATTTCTTGCAATTTCTCTCACTTCTCTTACCTCGTTAGTGGGGTGGTTTTACCTTAATGAATAGAGAATACATTAAAAATACCTTCTTGTCTATGTGTTTTTGTTTCTTTCCCCTTTATGCCCCATCAGGCCCTCGATCGGTCTCCGCTGTCAAGATCACGCCTCTGCCAACCATGAAATGCTCTCCTGACCTGATTCCTGCTGCAGGTGACGCATCCTTCTGCCTTATCAATCTTTCAGCACCTACAACTGTGGGACACCTGATACTTACAAGGAAAACTTAGAAGGATGTTTTTAAAACTCACTTCTTAACAACTTGCCTTGAGAAAAAGAAGCACACAGGACAAGCTCCACCTGCTCTACTTCCAGCTCTGACAGTGTGATCATGCCAATTAGTTTTACAGGGGAGTAGAATATTAATTTGATGGCCTGGTTTTGATGTTACAGTTCTATTTTGGTCATTTGGGGCATGAGGAGTGCACTCTGAGAATACAGACTATAAAACTGCTATGCCTTGAACAATGAGGAACTGTGGAAGTGAAGCTCTTATTTTGAATGTTTTCAGATTTGGATCCCAGCAGAGTGTGCAAAGGGAAAGGAGTCGTGACTCTAAGGGCCACCCTCGTCCACATAGATGATGACGGCTGCGTGAACAAAGAGCCAAATGTCGTCACAACGCCAAGTAAGTCAGAGTGAATGCCACAGCCGTGGTACAACTCTCCACATGATGAAAAAATATTTCCAGGACAGCAATAGTTGCATAGCAGTAATGTGAAGAAAGGACACACCTTTACAGAATGTGGACAAATGAGGTGAATGTTGCTGTAATTTAAAAAGGATTTCATCATGTGCTTTGGTTGTAAAAAATTCTTCACATGCCTTTAAAAAATTCTGTGTTGATGGCTCGATTATATAAGTTTTGAAGTGTATGTGCAGTCGATGGTTGCACTCAGGGTTGTGATAAAGGCCAGTCGATTATATTTTCATGCAAATGTCAAAGAGCATCTTTGTTGCATCCTGCCCACACTGAACTTTGGAGCAGAGGGCTTTGACTGTGGGCTTGTTTGTTGCGTAGAGCACATTGGAACTGGATTGGAGGCTGGCCAAGGCTTTTGGGAAGATGCTTTAATTGTTGTAGAGTGTGAACATAAAGGCCACTGGAACAAATGGTCTTTGCAGCTCACTGAATAGGCTCTTTGTTCTCATAGCAAAGTTCAGAGATTGTGGGAGAATCTTTTTTTTCTCTTCCTGGAGATATTAACATTTCTGTGCTCGAAAGACACCAAGAACAGCATTTACGCCCTGTCGAAAGAAATTAAGATTTATATGATCCCCAATTAGCTGTTGTGGTTTTCTGGTTTTCTGTTATAAGTTCACTGAAATACTGTATATTTTAGTATTATCCTCTATGTTTTTATTCTTGCTGCGCTGGCTGCCCAACTGATGGAGTACTGGACTCTTTTTAGGTGGCTGGACAAGGCAGATTAATGGAGGCAGCCCTAAAGAAGGATTGGCCGAGGGAGGCAGCAACATCACAGCTGATTTACCTCCTGTAAACAACACTCAGTGCCAGGTACGTTTACTTCCACCCCATTTAACACAGGATCTTTGTTAGGCTCTCTGTAGTTTTGCAGTTATGAGAACTGTGTGACCTCTTTTTCAGTTGTTTGTTCAATTTCTGTCAAGTATCTAGGAGCACGCTGCATTTATTTTATTATTTTTGTTGTTGTTTTTCCACTGTTTCAGGCCAATTCGTCAGAAACCATTAAAGAAAATCAGACTCCATTCTTCACTGACACTCAGAACTGTAACACATCGACTTACAGCTCTGTTTATCCTTGCACCAGCACAGTTAACCCCACCATAGTCCTGCTGCAGCACAACAGAGGTGAGCATGTCCGGGATGACGGGTATCAAAAACAGTTTCCAAAAGCTTTTAGGTTTGCCATGAACATACTTGTATATATCTCTGTGGTAATTTACGAACTAGCTTTAATGTACTCTGGGCTACATCTTAACTGTGTCTTCTCTGTGATCAATCAGCCTTGAATTGCTCTGTGTAACACGCAACTACTGCTTTTATGTGTTTGCTTCATTGCTTAGTCAAGTTTCACTGTCTTTTCCTTGTCTGTGTCTTTCTCACAGCAGAGCAGAAAAAGCATCTTTCTCATTTGGAAGGTATGCACTAGTTTAACACATATTTGCAATTTATTTTTCATTTCTTAAACTGCCAAAAGCAGTTGCAGTTTTATTACAGAGCAATTTTGGTTCTTTGACTGATCTGTCACCCTTCTACTGCAATAATCATTGCCACATCCTGATAAATGTGTTTGCCACAAGCCTCATGAAGTGAATGAGTCATGTTTTATGCGTCAGTGTGTTAAAAATATTGGAAATATCCCTTAGTTGAACAATATGCCAGGGTATACAGAAACATAATGAGTGTGTCATTGGTTTTGTGTTTGTGCTTTGTCCCAACGTCATTTTGCTGCGTAAAAAAACAGATTTAATGTTATAGGTTGTGAATGAATAAAAAAATTAAAAACATGAATTGTGTACACGGCACACTGATGACTTGGACTTACAGATTGTTAAATCTGAATATACATACAGCATGAACAACTGTATAATATCCTGACCTACTTATAGTTAGTTAGTTCAGTACAATTATTACAGTCACTGTTTGTTCTTCATGTTTATCGGTAACATCATTTTGCTTCTATAGGATCCCAATAAGGATCCCAGAGAACAGGTATATACTGTACAAGGTCCCCAGAGTATAATTAAATTAATAGGATACAACTTTGTGGTGTTAATTAGATATTTATTATGCAGCCTATATTATGTGTAAATATTGTTATGCATATAAATGCTATACTTTAGCGTTCACACCCAATTTCTAAGTGGACCTCGTCATGTTATCTGTGATAATGTGCTGTGAACTTTGAGTTTTGTTCAGCTTACAGGTTTTGTTTTGCTTTATTTTCACAGACCCAACCCCAGAAAGGGACAAAAGTCCTGATCTTGGGAGAGACTCATTTAGTCCACTCCCTGATATGGATGGAAAGAGGCTGCGACTATCACTTCACTCCCCTGTCCTCAGTCCTATCAACAAGCCCATTGTGCCTGTGCGGGTGAGCAACAAAACTAGTGTCAGATGAAGAATAATTTACTCAATGCAGATGTTTAATGGGTGTTTTGTTTAAATTATGCATACTGCTAGTATTTCAATAACATGTTAATACACATTATTATTATATTGTGGTAATATATATTTCTTACTTTAGCAGCACTAAACCTTAACAGCCAGGATTTTATACACTTAAATTGAATTCAGCCATTGTTAACATTATTAGTGACTCACTGTATTAATCATTACCTGTCCTTCTTTAGTCCTGTTTGAAATACTGAAATTTGAAATATACTGTATCTGAGGATGTCTGAGAATCAGATCTACTTATTCATAAAAATGTCCATATCTTTATTTCAGAACACCGAAAAGTCCAAAGATTGGTATAAGAGCATGTTCAAGCAGATACACAAAATACCTGGTAAGTGAGTTTTATTGTTATTTCCAGTCTTTGCATGTTGTGTTTCTCTGTTTGTGGCCAAGCATTGTGCGTTTCTTTGTGTTTGTATGTAATGTCACGCTGTGCTCTGTCTCTCCACCACTGTGCTCAGAACCATTTGAGGAAAACCCTTACCGCCCCACCTACATTTTCCCTGAGAACTATGACATTCAGATGAAATCAAAAGGTATCCAATGGCAGTAACTCCACTCTTGTCTTTACTAATCTGCAGCTGCCCTTTCAAATACTCTAGCTGTGTTTAATCTGTCATGCCTGATCACATGTAAAGTGCAAAACTATGTAGCTTGAAGATGTCCAAAATATTTGATATATTAGGATTTAAACAATTCTTCTTTCTTCCACTGCATCCATTAGAGTAACTAGATTTCCATCTTTTTGAAAGAACTTTACAAGTTTCGTGCAAGTCCAGATGTTAATGCTGTTTTTGGATTTAATGGTCTGAGTGGCACAAATTTTAAAGGACCCAGGTCCAGACTTAAAGCCCGCTACCAGAAATGAACACCTAAAATTGTACAAGACAGTCACTATTACATGGATTGACAGGCTTTTAATTGAATGATCAACTTGACAGCAACCAGATGATGATTCTTCATGTGTAAATCAGTTTCACGTGATTTACACTGCGCTACACGCAGAAAAACAACATGCCATGGAAAAACAACAACAACAAGACAACAAGGACGCACGAAGCTTTGTAGTGCAATTCTTCTTTTACTAAATTGTAAAAGCTTGTTCACAACTCTCTACTTCTTCTGTTAACCATCTAATATTAGACCTTACAGGCAGATTTCCCAAATATATTATTATTTCATCATCATTCAGTAACATTGTGTAACTTGGATGTAGTGTAATTCTGTTGCCACTAGATGCTGCTACAGTCCTGCATTGAGGTTGAGGACTGTGAGGCCCTGGGTTAATGCTGGAGACAACTTTCACACAGTTTGCTGGCCATAATAAGCTTTACCAATTATTTTTTGGGTTTAGGTTCTAGATGCCTTGGTTATGGTTATGGCTTGGTTTTTGGTTTTGGTCTGCACAATTTGTATGCAAAATGTGACAGTTTTGCTTGAGTCACCATTTGAGTTTCTCAGAATTTAGTCAATACAATTACTTCCATATGTAGTTGTGAATTTTATGGTTCTGTTAATGCAGCTCAGCAGTAAATATATGGTTTATACAGAGATTGTTGTGAATGTGGCGGTTATGGCCTTCTTGTTTTACAATGCATTACTTATTCAGAGCCTTGATGCTGTGATCTGTTTTTAGCTCAGTAATGGTTCCTGTAAAGTGCTTCGATTTGACTCACTTTGATTGAATTTAGAGAACCTATAATGCTTGGGATAATGGAAGGTGTGAAGCAATGGAAAACAAAGGGAAACAGTGTTTTAATGACTGCTGAATTATTTAGCACTATGGGATCTAGATACATGATGAAAATTATATTAATAGGCTTTTGATTGAATCTTTTTGCCTCCTTTTCAGAGGATGGCCCCACCCCCCTTGGTTACTTGGAAGATGGTGAGTTTGGCATTTGGGCTTTCATTCAGATACCACCCACCACAATATGCTAAGGTTCACGCAAGATACAAATCAGTACATTGCTAACATTTCAAGTCTTGCACTGGGCAGCTGAGTACAATGCCATTGATCTACATCAACATTTATGTGCCTATTTTTAGTCAAAACAGTTCCACGCTCAAAAAGTGATGCTGAAGTCAGCTCAAGAGGCCGGACGATGCCGGTGCCAACGCGGTCCTCTTCCCTCAAACCCTCTGCCAGGTCAGTGTGCTCCATCTGCTCCAATGCTCCAGCAACCACTTTACTTAACACAAAGAACAGTACTACTCATGTTTAATTGTGAAGAAAATAATACTTTATTCTCCAATATAAAAATTATATATATCTCACTATGTGTTTCTTTAACAAGCAGATGACTGTCATTTTAGATTTTATGGCCATTATCTCTCAGTATGACTTTGACATCTCCGAACTATAAAACGCATTATATTGATTCCTATTTACACAATTGTGACTAAACATGGGTGTGAATAGTAGATATTATTTCTAATTGCAAATCTGAAGTTACTTAGTCTCCATCTTTTAGTTTTTGCATGAGGTCTAACACACAAGGAAATAAAGACGTGCGCACACACACGTCGGCATTGACACAAGGTGATCTTCTCCAAGAGAAGTGAGTGATAGAGTGATGAAGGAGGACAGGTGATGTAGGATAAACTATTGCCCTTTAGAGCTGTAGCTGACATGTTGAGGATTGACCTGCCTATTTCTTCAGTGGTTATTTATGTAAGGGTGCAATGCCTCAGGACAACAACAAAGAATTTCATTCATAAAAAGTGATTTTTATGTGGTGAGAATTAGTGAGTGTTGGCTGTTTTTTATAGTCTTATTTTAGATCTTCACTAATGAGTACTAGTAATAGTGTTGTCTCTGAACAAATTTTCCCAGGAAATACTGTGCTCTGTTTTTTGTCACCAGGTACAATCTTGTTTAGCTGATTGAATTACCGATGTTGCTCAACTGTGAATTGGATTTTCTGTCATATCATCATTAGAGGAAGAGAGGGACAGGGAGGGAGGGACGAGGGAGAGAGGGTGTGGGGATAATGAGTGTATACGTCATGTTTAAATTAAAAAACATCTTAGCCTATATTGGTTGCCATGGAGACTACTTGACATGGATTGGCTCTCTTCCATCCCACACCCTACCCCTCCCTGACACCCACCTCTCTACAGGAACGAGTGGCAGCCCCCAGATAAAAAGGTAGATACCAGGAAGTACCGCGCCGAGCCCAAGAGCATCTTTGAGTACGAGCCGGGGAAATCGTCGGTGCTGAAGCTGGAGAAAACGGTACGCTAGCTGCCTGTCTCTGTCTCTCTCTCTCCTTTCATCTCTCTCTCTTTCTGTCTATGTGCATGTCGTGTGAGCCATCACCCACTCCACCCACCATCTACTCCACCCACCACCTCTGTATCTAAGCTCCCGAGTGGCAGCTTCACTAATAGCTCAGGAGGCAACGTCTGTGCGGCCTGATTCGCCATGTGCGCCACATTCCTAAACGGTGTCCTGTTGCGGTGACAGATGATCCTGCTTGGCAGTGGGGGAGTATCACTTACAAGGATAGCCATTATCTTCCTGTCTTCAATTTAAGGTTATTGGGCTGAATCAGCTCAGAGTGAGACACAAAACATGGATCCTGTGTGTTTTCTTGAGAAGTGTAATGCTCGACACCGTACTTTCATTTCCAGCCTTAACCATTTCTGCTGAATCAAATAGTACAGCATTATTCTGTGTCCCGGAGGGTTGTCGTCTTCGAAAACAAGCTTTGCTCTGTTTAATAGATCATTTGTAGCTGCTGCCTGGATCTACAGTGTAATATTTATCAAAAGGAAACATCTATTTTGCATTTATATGTGACTAGTACATAATATGTATGTGGGGATGTTTATTGTTGTGTTTAGGTAGTTAGTTGGTTTTCTAATTGTTGTTTGTTAGATGCTCATTTACTTTGAGCTAGTAGAAGACGTTAGCCAAGATTCCTGTACCAGTAAACATGCTCCAGTTTGCTCCAGTTAGTCCAGGGACCAGTGTAAAATAATACACTCAGTTAGGTCAGTGTCCTTGTTGCTGTAGCTGTTTGTTTTTTGTGTTAGGTCTGTGGTTGTTAAAGTTGGGCTGCACCAACAATATACTGGACAATATGCTGCAAAAAAAAGAAAGATTGCATGTTATGTTCACTCAAAAAATGAAAACGTCTTAATTTTATCTGTCGGTAGGTTCCAGTGAAATTTAATTCTGTCAGTCTGTCAATTTAAGATTCTCTAACTATTAAGATTTCATTTTTTGAGTGTTGATTATCATCAGTATTCATCAGTCTGTTCATTAGATAGAATAAAATGAAAACTATAAATTTGTGTTTTATATTAAATAACAGGACATTGTATAACAGGCAAGAATACGTTCACATTTTTCATGTGTATTTTAATGCACCACTCATATGCCCACATGTACATTGAAGCTTTAGCTAAACTATATATTTCTTTCTCTGCCTTGCAAAATGAAAGTCTGCCATTTAGCTTAACTTAGCATACTCAAAACTGGAAAATGTGTTTTTGTGGGGAGACATCACCTTATCAACAGGACTCTACTCTCTAGTTGCCTGCAGACAGACAGAGGCAACTGTTTCCCCTGCCTCCAGTCAACTATTTGTTTGTTATATCAATTCTTGAATAATTCTTACTCTCTAAAGAAACTCAAATTCAAGTATTTAATTAAAACATTAATGCATGAATAAAATATTAGATAGACCTGAAAAATGTGAACCTATCAAATTTTATGGAGTAGAAATTGGCTCAGCCAGCAATGTCTAATAGGCTCATTACCTTGGCGTGTATTTTCTGTGCTGTCTGAACTGTTCTCTTTGTCTTTCTCCTCCTCTTCTCACTGCCATGCCCCTAGACTCAGGATGTAAGTCCAGAAGATGTAGATTTAGAGAATGAGCCTTGGTATAAATTCTTTTCAGAGATGGAGTTTGACAAAGCGGTAAGTGGTTGCTGTCTTTAAAGTGACAGTGTATTGTATTTTATTGCATGTGATAACGTCCATGTTTAAATAATCCCTAAACAACCTGTCTGTAAAAACTGCTCCTGTTTCTGCACCCTTGTCACTTTCAGTATCATACTGAATAATTTTCTTTTTATTTGATCCTCCACATAAAAAGTAAAAAACTTTTTTCCTCTTGAACTAAGTTTACTACCATGTTCCTTGCTAGCCATACCTATTCTATCATATCCTATTATTAACTGAATACCCAAGGGAAGCACTTTTGTTTTATTTTGATTTGCACTTTGCCAACTTGAATACATATCATGAGTCGGATGCCTGGACTTGATGATTCATTCAGAAGTCACTCTTCATTTGGAGGCGGATACTGGGCTCCAGGGTAATCCCAGGCCCTTGAAATAATAATTGTTGCCCATGTGCTATCTAGTGTATTTACCAGGATATCCAAAGGGGTGCAGGCATGTTGAAGCAGTATACAATGTCATGACAAATCCATGCCTCAGGCCTTAGTTGGCACCAGACGAGTGTGGCACCCGGCTGCCCACAAACAGATGTTGCTTCTTCTCGCTCTCTGTCAGTGAGGGCCACACTGCCACACCCTGGATCATATGAGGTGGCACCACTGACTGCAACGTGAGGTCATATCCTAGCATCAGCCAGACACAGGGCAGAGTCTCCCGTTCTACATTTGTGTATATGTGGAGGAGGTTTAGCGGTGGAGGCATGGAGGCCATGTCTTATGACAGCCTGGATGTTTGCCAGATGAGCTCTGCTTGATGACTGGCTTCTGTTTAATGTCAAAGTCACTTCTAAAGCTGCATCTGGTATGTGCAGCATTTGACCTTAAGGCTCAGCCAGACAGACTGGCTCATTGAGGTTTGATTGACATATTAGTACTTGCTAGGTATTAACTGAAGGGGAGATATGGCTCGATGTCTGCAAAAACGCCAGTGATCAGGGGTCCTTACTGGTTCTGCTCCAGTCTGCACTTATTCTTATTAAAAACCTTTAAAGTCCCAAGGAGAAACACTTCCTCTAGTGGGGGACCCTTTTAAATAATGAAAAACTCCTTGATAGTTTTAAAAGTTCCCCTTATTTCTCTTATTGTTTTTTTTAATTAGGTAGCTGTCAACCAAATACCAAGAAAAGTGGCTTACTGTAAGTAATACAGTACAGTTAATACTGCAACAAGACTGCACTGCATTTTCTTCTTCTCATTCCTGCCCTGTCAGATAATCATTACTCATCCACTAGGATCTGTTTAGTCACTAGAGTAAGAGTGGTACCTATATATATAATCTCAGTAATGGTCTTCTTGATTAATAATTACTGTACATAGTTTTAGGTTTAAAATGAATCTTAAAACACACCCAGTGACACTATTTCAGGCTCATCAACATGCATCACTAGCTAAAGCAGGAATTAAACATATAACCATGGTTAGGGACAGTATTTTGGCTTCCTGCAACTGTCAGGGTGTCTCCATCTGGTGAGCATATGCTGACAAGGGGGCTGCTGCCACATTGTCTTAGCACTGAGTAACACAGAGCGTCCCCCTACCACCTGACATATTCTAAAGGAGGCAACTCCGTAAGCCCATCAGATCACTGTGCTTTCATATTTGACCTCCGTTATACACTTAACCTTTACCTTTAAGTATTTAGTGGAGATGAGCTGAGGGGTGTGCATGGCTATAACCGGCCATTCACACTGAGGGAGCTGTTTGTTTTCATGAGAACATATCAATACAAATAAGGTGCTGGAAAGAATGGGATTCATGTTACCATGACCTACTCATGATCGCTATTTTGAAAATGAAAGCGGCACACAGGAGCCGGAGCTCTGAGTTGCCAGGAACACCTGTTAGGAAATATGCAAATTCTGCAGAAACCTTGTCATCAGTGTTCCACTGACTCACCGAGACCTTTTGTCATGTTCATACAACTTCAGAAATTTCACACCATTATTGCTTTAAGGAAGTAGTTTCATCTTCTTAGTGTGTCTTTTTCTGACATGTGAAACCAGTTTCAGAATTTGCTTTTTATTTTACCTCCTTTATTTTTATAACCCCGATGAAAAAGTTATGCAACTGTCTCGGAGTAGTGTGAGTAAAGTGATATCAGCGTAGGATTCATTTTAGCATTTCATTCAAAGAAAAGTTCACATAAACTGACACCAATCAGGCATCTTGTAAATAACCAGCTTAAATAAGATTCCTTTACTCCAGATAAGCCTCCCATGCTTATTTCCTGTTTATTTTCCACTCGTGCTATTTGTATGTTAGCCCAGTTACCCTGAGATGTCAGAGGACACTGTCTTCTCCCACTAATATCAGATTTAAGGGGGTTCAAGACATGGAACAAGGAAGAGCTGCAGATTATTCAGCGGCACTGGCTTGTTCTCCAAGTAGACATGGAACATTTGGCTTTATAAATAGAACAGACTACAGACCTGCCAGCCTGGTGTTCTGTTCATATGAAGACAGGCATTTATTCTGAAAGGTTATTAATGATCTTCCTGCCTGGCAACTAAGTGGAACGGCATGTTGTGGCAAATGAGCTGCTGAGAATGCTCCTTGTCTGGTCATAGGTGTGGGAAGTGGAGGCTTGGCCACACCGTGGTGAAGTGGATGTGGTATTAACAGCGGAGCCGTGCTGGTTGGGATGGAGATTGTGTAATCGTATTTGCAAACAACACTTGAGCTCTTATTCATAGTGCCCCTGTCACGTCTGTTATTTTTACCTACTGTGACGTCCGAAAAGAGGAAAGCAACAGAAACAGTGTGCTAAAATTAGTTGGCTCCAAACCATTCAAAATGCCAGTGTTGGCATACCGAATGACCACTGATGTGTTTTGGAGATAATATTTTCTTCTACATAATTAGATTTACTCTTACAGTCCATTAATTTATATTTGTCTATGTCTATGTTTTTGGTCTTTGTCCTCATAACAGTGTTGTAATTATATGTTTCAACAGTTAATATGTGTTACAGTACTATTTACTTTGCATTAGACTTGTGTGTGAGATAGAAAACTGTTGTGTGGGTGTGTGTGTGGGTGTGTGTGTGTGTGTGTGTAAGTGTGTAATTTGGCCTGCTTGCACCACCAGCTGGTTAATTGTCCCTCGGTCTGGTCCAGTGATAATGAGAGTGACTCAATACCAGACAATAGAAACGGCTTCACTGGGAGACAGCAGCCCATTGGCTGAGCCTATGACAGCCCCCTCCTCGCATGGGCGCCCCCTGACCGATGCACGCCCACCACTCCACCCCCTCCACTCTCCTCACTGCCGCTTGTTTTCTCCAACTTGCATGCAGGCCAAAACACACGCTTACTCCTCCATGCCAAGCCCAGTCCAGAGAAGCTAAGAACCCCGGGTGCTCAAGACAGAAACCCAGAGCAACGTGCAAGCAAGAGAGAGGGAAACAAGGCAGAATCTGGCCATAGCTAATGCTCCTACCACTGTTCTAGCTGGAGGATACCTTCCTGTGGATCTATCAATGACTTCTTTGTTTGGTTTGTTGCAGAGTGCCCCCTCTTTCAGCCCCCTGGAAACAGCCTCCGACCTGCAGCAGTAGTAAGTCCCTTCCTCTCCTTCTTGTTCGAATACTTGGGCTTTAAATCTTGCTTACTTCTTCCAATATCCTGATGATTATTTAACACATGTTAGGAGGATAAATGTCAGTGAGAGATTTCTCCACCCTGTAGAGCTCGCCCGCCTACAGCTGGGGGACTCCTGCTTCCTGAGGAGATCCTGTTAGAAAGCAAAAAAGCTACCAGAACAGTGTGTCTTCTGTCTGTATTTCAATGTGTTTTTAGTGGGGTAGGTGGCTATAGTGTGGGGACACGGCTGCTATGTGGAGACTTATTTAAAGACAGTAACCTGGATGTCACTGGGATAGAGGGAATTCACCCAGCCTAATTTAAAAACCGTTATCTGTCTGAATGGTTGTGTGTACCGAACTACAACATGCCCCACAGCTAGACTATGAAAAATGATGATGTCTCATATTGAAACAAAGCTTTCCAAGCCCGCTTTGTTTATAAAACTAAAATTGACATTCCCATTTTCATTTATGTAATAAAATCTAAGGAATTTAGGACTGCACCATGATTTATGTCTCACACTATGGTCCAGAGGAAATACATGTCTAGCTGCAGTTAAAAACTTTCCATCTGTTACAATCATTATGTCATCATGCTGAAGTATTTTAAAAGAGACCCCCAATCCAAGTTTTAATCCAGTCAATTGTTGTTCATTTTGTAAGGAAGAGGTTCCTGGTAAAGGGTGGTAGAAGTTCACTCACCAAGCTTTTCAAAGCAGACCATAAACCGACTTCCTTCAAAGGACCATATGTTAACACCGGATGTTTTTCCTTCGGGTTCTGTTTGAAATTGGAGACATTTTGAAGGACATTCTTGTAAAGTTATTTCATGTGTGTTTTCAAGCCTTGATACATACACTCTAATAGTTATTCTCTTAGAAATGTGCATGAAAAAGCTAAAAGAGCACATGGTCACAGTTGAAGTGAAAGGAAGAATATGTCACCATTCCACGTGAATTGGTAAACATAAGAGATGACTTGCCAAAAGCACTGTAACTGTTGATTTCACCAACTTTCCAAAGAGGTCTTAAATTTTGCATGGCTCATACACTGTAGATTTCCTGTATAGAATTTATGTGAATTCTTATAAGTATTGCAGAACCAAAATGACTTTAATGGCCCTCTGCAGTCTGCAGTCAACATTTTCTAACAACTATGAACGAGCCTCTTGTTGAGGTAGTGAACAAGTGTAGTAATATATGCATACATTTATGTAAGCTTGGAAAATTATGACTTGGCAACACTGCAGGTATGCACACACTTTGGAAAATACATTTGTCTCTCTGCTCTGCTCCTAGTGAATGTTTTTATTTCTCCTGGATCATATTGGAGCTTCTGTCAGTTTAATGCACACATAAAGGAGTTGCCTGTGTAACACATGAGCAGCATGTGAAGTCTCAGTAAACCTGAGAGTTGTACAGGTGCATGGAAGAAGCTGATGCACCATGTGGGAATGTTCAGAGAATATTTATAGACATCTGTCCTGTTGGTCTCTCTGGAATGCCAAGATATGTGTGTGAGCCAATGGCTTCTCTCAACGCTAGCCTCCAAATTCTGCACTTTCTTTATCAAGTTTAGCTTTTTCTGTCTCTGATTATTTTGTCTCCCACAAGTCTGCGAAGACAGGAATTACCCCAAGATATGCTAAATAAGAACCATATGACAGCTCATTATTCAATTTGTGTGCCTCTGTTCATCATAAAAACATGTAACACAACTCCTCTGAATGAGTTTGACTGTGTTTAATTAACTGTCTGTGTTCGTAACTGTCTAGCTCCTCGAGCAAGTCTGGACACAGCGAGGTGGAGGACAGAGGATCACCCTCGAGCGAGCCCGCGGCTCCAGAATGCGACCGCCATGTTTACAAGAGTGTCCTGGAGGGTGGAGACATTCCCTTACAAGGTCTACGTGCCCTAAACAAGCGCCATGGCAGCTCTTCCTCCTCTAAAGGTAGGACATGTGGCCAGTAAAACGGAATATGTGTGTGTATGTTTATGAATGTGTATGACAGTGCAGCAGGTCATTAAAGGTCTTTCCTGCTGAGACAAAACCAATGAGTTGCAGCCACTGATGTTGGACCGTTAAAAATGTCAGACGAGGATACATGTGTTTCTGCTTACCTTTCTGTTGAAATCCACACATTTTCTTTGCTCCCAGACTTCACAGCATTGGCCAGTCATCTCGTAGCATTCATTACCCCAGCAGCTTTTGATTTATTATTGATGTCATGGATGTTATCATCAGATGTGTGCTGGCCATCTGCTTTGGAAAACTCATGGAGGGAGTGAGGTTGTCTTGCTAAGTCGATGGAACCTAACCTTGGGGATTTTCCCCACTCATGCTCTAGTTGTGAGCCACCAGTCGCTAGGCAGACTTAGGGCAAGACTCCAGAGCGTTCCAGCACCAGGGTGAGAGATGAGGAGGGACAAGTGAGATTGACAAAGCATTGCTCTTTACAACCCGGCCAGATAAGAGGGAGATAAACAGGAGGTACACTGAGGGTGGGCAGGCATGAGGAAGTCAGCTGTCAGTGTGAGGTCAGGGCAAGGAATGCCTGTGCACATGGCTGGGGAGAGAAATGCTGGAGGAGAGGGGGAGATGTAAGGAGGAGAAAGGAAGGGACGGTATGGTAATATATGTGGGAAGAGACACAACACATGTGATTTTGTGTTGCATATTTATGACTCTATATACAACCTAATAAGATAAGTCATTCACATCAACAGTGGAACTCAGACGTATCAAGATAGTTGTTATTTTGGCTTTTAACCCATCAAATTGTGGAAACATGCAGTAAATGGATTTGGCATTGCAGTCAGCTGACTAGCACGCTCTTTCATTAGCCTCCTGCTAGAGGCAACACCTTGATCATTAGCATCACTTACTGTTGACCACACACAAGGTAAAGTGTAAACAAGCCCAAAGAAATAAACAAGCTAGAAACCAAACATTTCATCATGTGTTTCATGTGTTTTTGTCTTGTGCCCATGGAAAAAAAAAGGGTCTGTATTAATCTTTGTGTTGTAAAGAACTGAACCTCCTCAAGGCGTTTTTAGTGGCCAGAATGTTAACGCTTTACTTGCTATGTCACATGGATAAAATATCTAGTTTACTTCCTCTGTGGGTGTTTTTCTGGCAGATATGACTGTGACAGATGGGTCACTTGTGCTCTCACAGCATGTCAAAGTGTTGTGTCATTTCCCAGTTCCCATCTGTAGCGCTATTACTAGAGTACTCTAGCCAGGACCTGACACGTACACTGACAAGTATTCCTCAAAAGGTTTTTGACAGTCTTATTTTAATTGTCAGGTCGAGTCAGGATACGCTTTACAGTCGTTTAGGGGAGTAGTATATTAAGAATGGTGCCCCAAGCCCATTCATCACCACAGTCAGCTGTCTAATTGCTAAGTAGTTGAATATAATGTGTATAGGAGGTTAAAGCAGGACATGCAGCAGTAGGAGGGTGTGTTTAACCTTATTGCAAATATAAAGTAGGTAATAGAAACAATTTGCATAGGTTGATTTTTTTCTTTTTGTTTTTCAGTCGTTTTGATACTGCAGTCAGTGTTGAGAATTCATATTTCACATCCAACATTTCATGGCATATTGTAGTTTACTTTGTGTTTTGCTTATGTTGCTGTTTACAGCGATACTGACAATGCAGGAATATATTCAACAGTCAGTTTCCCCTTTGTTCCATTTTTGCAAAGCATAGTTCTTCATAGCTGTACCATGCTGTTAGTATGACACTCATCAATTACTTGATGCACAGTGCATCAAGTTTGATTCCTCTTCTCATCTACTTTTGATGGAACTTGGTCTTTACTTTAAAAATGTGCCTGACTCAGTTTTGGTGTGTATGTGTGTGAACCTGTGACCATTGTAATCTAATCTGTTGTTTATTCTGTTGTCCTGCATGCTTGCCAGTGGATTATAAAGGTGGGAATGGCTATATAATTTCACCCTGCTCCTCTGTAAATAGTCGAACGGTTCTTGCCAGTAATGCAATAGGTAACCAGTGTAAGAATAAGAAGCCTCTTTCTGCTGCCAAAGCCTGCATACCACAGATCCTGCCCTCTAAATTCAAGCCCAAGCTGCTGCCACCCAGTGGTGACAGTCAAGAAAGCAAGACCAAAGCTGTCAGGCACCCAAAGGCCCACAGCTGTGAGGATCTGTACATAGGAACATGTGACACAGACTTTGCTAGAACTGAGGAAAGGGACAGTGCACAACATTCAGACTCTAAGTCTAGCTGTGGCAGTGAATGTGAGGATGGCCACTGTAATGTATCACCTGCAATTAGGAGAAGCACATCTGAGTTTTCTAGCCTGTACAGGACCATGCATCACATCCAGCGTCCCTGCTCGGTTGGCTGCAGCCCCCATGGCAGTGTCCGCAGCCTGACCTCTCTTTTTGAGAGAGCAAAGACAGAGAGAGGTGAAAGGTCAGATGACGGCGGTAACATTCCACGGGATGCTGTTTTGTCACGAGTCAGCGAGTTTGAAATGATCATCCAGAGGTCCAACTCGGCACCCAGCCGCTCCTCCTCCCTGCCCACACTGCACTCCAGCAACAGCCATAGTCCCAACCACAGCACCGCCCATCTCTACATGGCGTCTGCAGTGTCAGCAGAGTCCCTTTTGGTAGCCGATGCCACACAGACAGATGACTGCTCTCCAATGGAGGCAGAGGGCAAGACCTCCAGAGAGGAGACCTTGTCACCAAGCAGTGCGACCATGGAGGAGGCTGCTTCGTCCTCAGACAATGGACACAACATCAGGACTGACTCCTCTTCTAACATCGAGGCCGAGGTGGAGCAGATCTTCAGTAAAGGTTCCCCAGAACCGATCCACCAAAATGTTAGTGCATCAAAGAACCCCTCCGAACTGCTTGCAGAATCCCCTTCACAACATAACCATCTCCTCCATCACCACCACCTCCTGCACCACCTGAACCATCAGCTCCTTCTCAAACCCAGCAAGTGTAAAGGATCTTGCCCAGCCTCCTACACACGCTTTACCACCATCCTCAGGCATGAGAGGCAGCAGGCCACAACCCAACAAGAGACGCCACCGCCTCCAGAGAAGAAAACTACACTGCCAGGTAACGTCTTCCTCATGGGCCCTGCTCCTTTCCGGTTACGGAAGAACCTGCAGTCCCACCAGAGTCGGAGGACCCTGCTAGCCACCAAGGTGACAGTTGGCAGCCAGAAACCCTGCAGCCTGTCCTCTGAGTTCAGACCCCTGATCCCTCAGCGCCTATCTTCCCTGGAGGTCCTGGAGAGGCTGAGTAATGGAGAGGGAGGCAACATTGACCACCTCAGTAACGGACAGGGCTTGGACACCAACGGGAACCTACTGCAGACGCTGGCAGCTCACCGCAGAGGTGGCTATCTCCATCCCTTCACCACTGTCACCCTCCTCTCTCCTACCTCTGTGGTCACCCATGTATCTCGACTCTGTCTTCACCTTGTGTCCCTTTTCTCCACAAAGCAACTCTGCCACCTTCCATCTCTAGTCTGTATGGTGTGTTTACAAAGTGACAGCAAAGCCATCTCATTCTGAGTGTGCAGTTTGGTGCTCTTCCATTTCACTGTGATTGAATCCCACAAATGTATCAAAACACTTCAGTGACTGTAAGAGGTTCAGGCAGCCTTTGGTAATGTATACAGTATATCTCCTTTTGACATCAGATTTGAGTTGTATGCAAGAGTGCTAGAGCCTGCATAAGCATTACCATGATAAAGACAGAACTATATCATATCATATAACCACCTAATGTTCTGCAATGAGATGCCATATCTTCTCCTTACACATCAATAAATTTAAATGCTTTACTTTAAATTACAATCCCAGCATTCATGTGTAATTTTTAAGCAGGCTATTGTGATATAACATTGCATACACTCTCTCAAAATGATGTCTCATCATGTCTGTATTCGTATTTTTCCCCGTTGTTTGGGGACTGTTCACATCTGCCATCTTTCATTGTCTCACTATGAAAGGTTTGTATTAGCCAGACAGGATGTTTCCTGCTTTGATTTATTTTATGTCACAGCCAGTGCCTAGAGCATCAGATACAGAATGAACCATCTATGGCAATGTGAGGAGCAAATTAAGTAATATATAATAAGCTGAAACTTCAGTAAAGTAATGAATGCTGGTTGGTTGATCAGTAAAACCATGATGTAATGTTTATTTTTTCATATACACTATGTTTCATATTTTCTATCCTGCATTTATTTTTTTCATGAACACACATGGGATCATTCTGTGTTCATTCTTATGCGCATGCAGGATTACATTTGGCTCTTTGATGTGTGTGCGTGCTTTTTGTTTTGGTGTTGCAGATAAACAGTGTTTGTTTAAATCATGCATGGTTGTACATTAGTTACTGTATTTTTATAATTCTGTTCATTGATTAAGGAGTTGACTGCAATATCATCATCTTATGTTTTGTTGTTTATTTGGGCTTGGACTATAAAAGCTTCTCAGTGTGAACTTCTTTCTGTTTCTGTTTCAGACTCTTCCCCAGCTCATGGGGAAAGCCAGGATGAACTATTGCGGAGGCGTCATGGAGACAAAGAGGTGAATTTGCTTTAAAAGTAATGCAAATGTTCAAAAATTCCACTTCACTGACTGCTTTAGTTAACAGAAGAGTGAAAATAAAATAGCCTATATACAAAAAAGAAATGCATCACATGGATAAACACATAGAAGAGACCCATATCTGGAGAGAACAAACAGTTCAGTGTTGTTTCTTGGCAGAAAATGTTGGAGGAGCAGCGTCGGCTGAAGCGGGAACAGGAAGAGGCTGACACAGCATCGAGGCGACACACAGGCATTGTTCCAACACATCATCAGTTCATCACCAATGAACGCTTCGGAGACCTGCTCAACATCACAGATAACACAGAGAAAAGGAAATCGGGCGTAGAGGTACAATGCAGGGCCTGTCATGTCCCTCTGTAAGCAGGAAAAAAGACAGCAGATGCTTCGTCAGTTTGTGTGTGAGTCAGGCTGGGGAGGGGGGGGGCATGATGGTCTTGTCAGCAGGATTTCTGCCGACACAGATGGCTTTCTCCTTCGGGTCAAAAATTCAGAGGGTGAGAGCAGGGATAGTTGTATAGCTGAACATTTCTAGTAGCCTTCCAGACTTCACCTACTCTGCACACAATATAGTTGACGTGCTATATATCTAGATGTATTATCACTGATATCAGTTCCACCCTGGTGTTTATCAAGGTGTTCCTGGTCTCTTGGCAGGTCAGTCTCACTGTAAACAATCCACAGTAGCTTGAATTTGGACAAAGGACAAGTAACCCAGTCAGACACAAACACATAATTCCTGTCATTGCTAATATTATATACACAACTTAGGTTTATAGTCTACAAATCTGGTACCATTTATTCATATAAATGATGACGCTCGGGGAAAAGCCAAAAAGAGTGTTTAGTCTTTGGTAATACTTTCATTGACTGAACATAATAGCAGGAATAATATTTATTACATTATATTAATAAAATAAGTGTAACCCAGGCAACCTTTTTTTATATCTACACAGAGAACACCAGCCATGGCTCGCTTCGACTTCAGAGCAGAAACTCTAAAGTAAGTAGGAAAAAAATGTTAGTAGAGTAAATGGCATTTACATTTTACAAGTTAGCGCAATCCAGTACAACAGCAACAGCCTGAGAAGTTGCCATGGAGACAAATTAGCACCTCTCTGACATTGTGTCAACAATTAATTAAACATTTGAAAATTGGGAGTATTTGTTTCATTTTCATTTTGTATTATACTGTACAGTTAATAATGATAATGTTTGCTTAATGATGCTGTGATATTGTTTCCACACAGAGTGGACCTAAAGTCTAAAGTCATTTTTGGTTTCTGTTTTGACTCACTGTAATAATCTATAATGTAGGTGGGGTTACCAACTACTAAAATCTAACAATCACTGGGTATTGCTGTTAATAGAACGAAGTAATGAAACATATACTGTACAGTATGCAGTACAGTAACTCCTGCTTGAATATGAAATCATCTAAATCCCAAGCAAATGTAAGATGTATTTTAATTAATTTCTCTTGAAAATGTTTTTAGGGAGTTACCATTTCAGAAGGGAGATATTGTATACATCATTCGACAGGTGGATCAAAACTGGTATGAAGGGGAGCATCACGGAAGAGTTGGTATTTTCCCACGGAGCTATGTTGAGGTATGTGGGCTCTCTCTGCCTTTCTTTACTCAATAAACTACAATAAAGATGCAAAAGAAATGTTATCTAATGTTATGTGAAAGAATATGTTAATGTATATGTGGTAATTCACATTTCTCAGACATTGTTTTTCATCTCTAACATGTATTGCATAGTATTTGTTTCTGCAAACCTCTACTGAATCATATTGCTTATTTGTTTTTGGTCAGTCAGTTTTGTCATTTGTCTTTCTGCAGCTCCTTCCCCCCACAGAGAAAGCCCAGCCAAAGAAATGTGCCCCAGTGCAGGTCCTAGAATATGGAGAGGCTGTCGCCCGCTTCAACTTCAATGGGGACACAGTGGTGGAAATGTCCTTCAGAAAGGTGTGGACGTGAAACTGATAAAAGTGAAAGAAGAACAGTGTTTTAGAGTTTTCAACAAAATTTATTAACAATCTTTTGAACATACCCTGTGTCTGCAGGGAGAAAGGATCACACTGATTCGTAGAGTTGATGAAAACTGGTATGAAGGCAAAATTTCAGGCACCAACCGTCAAGGCATCTTCCCCGTCACCTACATAGAAGTGCACAAAAGACCCCGCATCAAAAACGGGGTGGAGTATCCAGACCCTCCTGTCAGCCAGTCACCACAGCGCAGCACCAATGCTTCACCTCAGGTAAGGACCAAGGGTCAGCACATTAATAAATGTTGACCCACATTTTTTTATCACCTTAACATCTCTAATGCCAGAAATTCTCTTTTGTGATCACTTTGACTCCCACTTTTAATTCGATTTTCTATCTGGTAAATTTGTCTCATTTCCTTTTCTTTCTCTCATTCCTTCTTCCTCCTGTTGTTGTAAAAAGCTGTATCGTAATCGTCTGACCACCTCACCCCTGCCCCTCCC
>OMLM01007789.1:0-31902 GCA_900302695.1 Helostoma temminkii | reverse complement strand
CCCTCCCTCGCTCCCCCCGCCGCTCCGTCTCCCCCGAGGTCCACGCTGTCTCTTCTGAGTGGATATCCCTGACTGTAGGAGGTGGGAGCCCTCCTGCTGCCCCCACCCCTCCTCTACCACCGCTGCCCACCGTGTCCTACCGCTGCGGTGAATACCTGCCCCCACCATTCTCTGTCAGCCCCGTGCCTCCCATCACTGGCAGCCCATCCTGCATCTCTCCTGTGGCCTCCCCATCAGCCTCCCCACTTCCACCTCCATATCCGCCCAGACCAAATTCAACCACTCCCTTTCTCACATTCACTCCTCCTCAGGGGGAGGACTTCCTGCTCTCCTCTCCCTCCTCACGTCTGTCATGCAGCGTGAGCCCCTGTGGAGGACCGGTGCTGGAAGGGTGGCTGAGGGGGGAGAAGGAGTTGACAGAGGGGGAAGGCTCAGAGGGGGACAGGGGCCATGCAGCCCCAGGCAGAAGGCGAAATAGCCCTGCAGAGGTATCTTCTGCATGGTGTGCAGTGTTGCATCACTCTGGAACGTGGGCTTGTGGCCACAGTTTGAACTGCTAAAACAGATGAAGTACTAAAGGGGACGTGTTTGTGTGGAACATGTGACTTATTGGAGAAATGACCTAAAGCTGATTTTAGCCATATGACGAGATGAATGTGTTGGTTTGGATGCAGAATAAGTTACATTTAATCACACTGCTTAAGGCTGCAAGTCCGCATGGTGTTTTGTGTGTGTTAAACTACCACTGAGATTTTTTTGTGTTTCAGTGTTTCCATAGAGAGCTTTAGATTTCTGCAAATAGTACAAATAGCTATTGCTCGGTGCTTGGATTTCTAGGAGGTCAAGTTGTTTTGTTTTCATACAATTTCAGTAACATAGGTGCATGCTGATGTTCCATGCAGAAGCGATAACTCGGATGCTGTGGGAAGTTTAGTTAGGACAGTCACATATTTATTCGTGAGTGTTTATAGGTTTCACATGTTGGCTTCTATTTCAAAATGCGCTGCAAGGTTGAAATTTCTACCTACAGGGAAATGGAACCTGACTGAAGTATGACAGTGTTTACAGCAGGTGGACGCAGCTGAGAACGACAGAGAACACCTTTAATGTTAATGTCCAGACTGATGTGAGATTCTTGTGTTGCAGTTTGTGAAGAATGAGGGTGACCATCGGGGGCCGAGCCCTAGAAGCCCTGTGATGCTGTTTGACGTTCAGGATAACAACAACGTTAACTCATTTGCGGTAAGATGGTACAGAGTCTCCTTAGATCACCACCGAAGATTTAGAAGAAGAATGTGTTGTTTAACTGACTTCTTTATCTGTTTAACATTTAACCATCCATCTTCAAACATCCATCTGACTCACATCATCTGTAACTTTCACTATGTCTTATGTATTTGTGATCTATATCAGACTTGGGAGATTTTAGGAAACAATCATTTAATTAGAGGAATATTTCATATATTGGGGATTTTTCTCTCTTTCCTGCTGGATGTTAAATGAGGAGATAAATAGCATTTTTGTTTATTTGTTAGCTATAAAAACTGGAAACAAGGGGAAACAAGTAGCCTGGTTTGTCTACCAATACCTATAGCTCACTAATTAAATCTTGTAATCTATATGAAGTATTTTATTTTCAGTGGAAAGTAAATCCTACTAGAAAAGTAGCTAAATTATGTAATGCAGTAAGTTGTGTATCCATACAAGTTTTAAAAAATGACCTCAATTAACTTTAACTGGCTTCTCAGCTCATTCTCATTTCTGTTTGGCTGATGTTTTATGAACCGATAGATTCACACAATACTTTCGTTGTCATCTCTCACACAAGTATTCCCTTATGAAAAAGAAGTACATTCAAGTATACTATTAGTATACCTCTTTTAAACTAAAAATGAGCAAGTATACTTTCATACTAATCATAGGTAAACTAAAATGTGTGCCAGTTTACTCCCAAGAAGTATTAAAATAGTATACTAGCAAGTATACTTACTATAGTTGAAGTATACTTTAAGTATACTACTTTTTTGTAAGTGTTACCCAAACTCAAAATATTCCTTTTATCTGTACCAGTCAGCTTCCTTTTTGTAATGCATGATCATACAGAACAGCATCCTGTACAAAGTGAACTAATATTTCCTGTCTACATGCTCTCACTATGGTGTCTTGCCTTTTCATGGCTCTCCTCCTGGGCTCCACCAACATCTTCTCTGCTTTTACTTCTGGCTTTTAATGGATCGCCACCTTTTTTCCTTACTACTTACTGGACCTACCTTCCTGTCTCACCCGTCACCCCCCCCTCGCTCTCTAACTCTTCACCTTCCCCCTCAACCTCACCTCGATCTCTTCCGGGACACTTCTGGGCCCACTGTCTGTGTGTTTCTGATGACTTCACCTTCTGCTACTACTAGGAGGCTGTGTGTAATGAGATCTTGAATATAGCTGAGACCTCTGTGAGGTACTGCAGCACCCTGTCCTACCTCCCCCATGATACTGTCCATAGAGTGCACCCCCACCCCAGTAAACAATCTCTCATCATTTCTCAGCAACCCCAGTCACACAGCAGCAGTCCAGAGCCGAGCCGTCTCCACTGTGGAATGTGAGTAAGATCTGTCTTTCAATACTTTTTTTGTAATTTAGGCTTTAACTTTTACTGAATCTGTATTTTGTGTCTTTTCAGCTTTACAAGTTTGCCCATTTATCTTTGTGTCCTGTTCCAGTTTCCAGGCTTTGTACAGTTACGTGCCACAGAACGATGATGAGCTGGAGCTGCAGGAGGGAGACCTCGTCAGCGTCATGGAGAAATGCGATGACGGCTGGTTTGTTGGTATGTTGGGCCTTGGGAGAAATTCCTGAGATGCAGTCATGCTGGCACTGTCACATTTTCGATATAGGGTTTCTGCAGAATGACAGCAAAGAAATGCATGTGTGCAATGTGCAGGCTCAGGGCTCCTTTACCGTGTCACTTCCTGCTATATAAGGTTTCTAAATAGTGACAGGAGAGGATTGAGTGTAATGTACATGCACAAACCTTGCAGTTCATTTTAAATATAGATCAAATTACTTATTTTTGTACATAAATCAAGGAAATTTAGAATCTGAGAAATAATCAATGCGCTTTCTCTTGCCTGAGCCATCTTCCACTTTCTGTTTCTGTACAGGTACCTCAAAGAGGACAAAACAGTTTGGGACTTTCCCAGGGAATTACGTGAAGGAGGTGAAACTGTAAAGACATCTAATCTGGCTATAACACATGGTTGCCTGTCAAGCTTGGGAAGTAATTTCTATCGCGCATGGCTGTTGGTTAGAATAGTTGTTTAGCCAGGCAAATCCATTTTGTCTGGGAAAGTGATTGGTTCGTCCTGAGGTATGTCAAACTGTATGAGGTGAAGACAGAGACAGCTCACTGCCCAAACCTCAGTGTGGTGTACACCTTGATCACATTTTATGCACTTAACTTTACAGAATTTGTCCTTTCCACATGTGGAATTTCTCTGTGAAAATCTACCCTAAACTATTTTTTAATGTAGAGACGGTAGCCTCCATTTCGTCCATGTAATTTAACACTAGTTACACAAGTGTTTACACAGCACCTCAGTCTGGAGGCCGGCAGCAGAGCAGTGTGTGGATCAAAGAGTGGATTCTGTTACCTGAATTGGACTTCAAAGGGGTCAGAATGTATTTTTGTGTGATATGAGGTTGGAGCTGTTTGTCATGAGCTACCTTTCAGCACCAGAGATGTTTATCATAATTAGACAAGTGTGATTCAAACCATGTCTCTCATGAATCTAAATTATTTGCGTCCATTTAGGTTTTGTTTCCAAAAGAAACTTTCGGTGTTCATTTATCATGCTTGTATGTAATTTGATGTGATGGTTCATTCTTGGACAGTTGACCTCAGGCTAAATTTAAGAACATGGCTTATATGTGAAGCCCTTTCTGAAATACTAGTCTGATATGCATATGGTATATATTTTGCTTTCTTGTGAAGATTTTACAATTCTGGGTGACCATAAAGAAAATTAGTATCAACAACTTCTGAAGAACGTCACAACATTCACAACTCTGTGTAATCCAAAAGCCTTAGCTACCAGTTCAGTATTGCCTTCATTTTTTTATCCAGTGGTTGTTATTACACGATCATATGCATGAATAGAAAGTGTGCAGTTAGCTTCTGTTTTTTCTCAGCAAACAACAAAAAAGACATATACAGACTGTATGCATGTCTCCTAGACCGTGAAGAGAAACCGTGTTTATGCACATCATGTATTTTCAGATAAGCTATTTTAAGAAAACTGTTTGCTGTTGACTGATGTCTGTAAGGTAGCTGGTGGTAGACGCCTGGCTCCAGCTCATCCACAGCAGAGGCGTGATAGCACTTAACTTCCTGTTTGGTTATTTAAGAAGATCCCACCTAAATATCAGTAGATTAATTGATAATGGCAAACAAATAAACAATTAAATGTTTTGAGTGAAGTCAAGAAAGTGTTTTAGAAAATAATCAAGCTGATTTTAAAAGCAAAAGAGATTTTAACCATGTCCATAATGACAAGATTGTATGTTTTAGCCATGTAAATGTGTACAGAAAACTCTAAGCGGCCTTCCAAATATGAATACATATTTTCATATGTAATAACTACAACTTCTGTAATGCAGTTAGTGGAATGATTCACATAATAAGTACAGCATGCAATTAATAAGTGATTGACAAATCAAATTGGAGCATGAAACACTGTCAGCCAACACCTCTGTATTTGCAGCTTTAGCTTCAAGAAAACACTAGTGATGACAGGGTTAACTGTCTGCTCGTTGAACATTAATAGCTCCCTGTAGAAGATTGTTTTAAATTCTGCTTTCAAAGCATCAGAGGCGTCTTCCTGGGAGTTCAGAGCTCCCACATCTCCATCACCATCAGATTCTGTGACAGACACTATATGCATCTGCAAACACAGGAAGAAATATGATAGCTATTGTGTTTTGTTTTGTTTTGTTTTGTTTTTTGCCTCAGATTACTCGTTTTCATCAAGCACTGCAATGCGCTCATCAGTTCTTACCACAGCTGTTAAATTGTACTTGCAAAGCATTGCTAGTGCTTGTTAGGGCCTGCCCAGAGAAGCACATTGGTGTAGTTTGTAGGACTGAAGAGGTATTTTAAAATCGGCTTAGTTTATACCAGAAGTGTTGATGGAGTGAGCTGTGAAAAGCTCCAAGTCAGGTCCTTTTCTAAATTTGCACACTTCTAATCAAATGGTTCTTTCAGTGGGCCTACCATTAGTGTAACTCTCCATGACTGAAGTATTGAAAAATAAAATAGTCATACTCACTAGATCCAGAAGTGTATGTTTACTACAGTGTATCTCAGTATTTTTGCGTCTGAATGTGTTAGCAACGGTCGTGCTGTGAAGGTAAACATTGACCTGACTAGAAAATTATTTTACGCTGTGTTGATTTTTAAGTGAAGTTTAATAACAGATGACGTATGTTAATTTAAATGGTAGCAATCAGTGTTTCATCCTCTGAAATGTTCTGTTGAGACGAAATCAGTAGCTGCTTCCTGTGCAGAGCACCACTGACATTTTTGCCAACATCAGCAAGGGAGTATTTACCCAGCAAGATAAAACAGAATTTAATACACTGCATTGTGGGTTTGCCTGTATAGCACTGATGTATGTTCAGGTATTTTGTTACACCACAAAAGCATGTTTTTCCTTCCACTGCTGGCCAAATATTTGTTTTCCTGTGTAACTACAGCTTCTCATAAATGTGCTGATTGGTTGGGATTCTGCAACAAAAAGAGGTTTGCTCCATCTCAGACACGTAAATAATCAGTTGCTCATGCAGCCACAACTCACTAGAAATAGTTTCTTCTTTAAATATTTTGCTCTGTAAAACATCAGAGAATGTATGAATGTATAAATATATCATTGTGGCTCAGACAGTGTACACGTAATATGTAAAACAAGTCTGAATTTTCATCTTGAATGAATATGCAGACTATTGAGCAGCACGGGACAAGAAGGACTGTAAATATGTAAAATAAAAATAGCCTGTGAGTGATGGGAGCATCAGATTGAGCTCCCCGTCGCTTGCACAGGTTTTCCTGCCTGAAGGTTTTTTTGGCAAAGCACAGAGTGGAGCGTTTCTGAGCACAGGAAGTTTGACGCATATGATTATTACGCTGCCATTTGTGAGGATCATAATTTCTTATGTTTGACGCAAAATTGTGCCTCATTTTTATATATATATTTTTGATTATCACTGAAATATATCCATGACATATTTAACATAACTGCGGTTTTCCCATCAGTCCTAGTGTCTGTGATGGGAGAACCTTTAATAATAAGAGCTTGTCAGTTACTGTACCTAAATGTGTGACACAGTGCTTCAGCATAATGATTAATAATCATAAGAATGGACTAGTTTGATGAGACACACAACCTGCAACAGGATGGTTTGTTTGCTTCAATTTGCAGTGCTGTTACATTGACAATATTAAAATAAAGTACTATACACTGCTGTGACTTTGGTATTATGCAATATTTAATAAATCCATTTAAACCATTTGGTGTGCTACATGTTTTGACTGCTTGTAATGATTCATCAACATCTATTTAACACATACCCATATGTGACTTTAATAAAGAAAACTGTTAAGCAATAAAAACATTTATGTCAAGTACTTTTTGAAGGCACATTTTAATTATAAGCTGATACAAATGCACGTGGACCTACAGTGGAGCTGTTAGTGTGTGGGCTGGTGAACTTTGGATTGTTGTCTGATTATCATTTTTTGATGTGGTACATTGTTTAGACTACACACTGGGCGATTATAGAAACGAATGTTACAACATCAGGGGAGAACTACAGTAACGTCAGTCACTTCACATAAATAACTGTGGTATTTTAGCTGCCCTCTAGGGAAATAGTAAGTTCATGTATGTCAGGTATGATTCAAATCCTGTTACAGTGAGGATGTTGATAGATGTGTTTTTACAGAAGTGGATGTAATTCTCTCCTGGATTAAGACCATGTATTTCACTCTAAAACTAAATGTTTAATGGTCTGCCCAGAGGCCTGTTGTAGAGACAAGAACAGACGTGTTTCAATTGTATCAGTGTGCCCAGAATTTTTCTCTGCACTTTCAGCAAAGATCCTCTGGCAGGAATTTAGGACTTGGGAGAGGCACATTCCACATCCTGGGATTTAGCTCTTCCATAAATGGTAAGCTTGCATATAACAAGGTGACGTACTGGCAGACCCAGAGCCCCGCAGCACACAGTTCAGCTCATCTAAGATGGTCAAAAAGTGAAGAGGGATTACTCTGCAAAAGTATTTTCCTTACATGACAAGTTAACACCTGGATGCCACTCATTAAATACAATTAATGTATACATTCTTAAGTGTTATTCATATTAACTAAACTAAACTAGTAATTTCTTAAACTCTATTTTTTAATTAACCATCATAGGTGCCCTGTTACAAATATAATAGGTGATAGTGTAAAGGCTCCAATTCTGTTAGAAACAAAAACATAAAAGTTGCAATGTTTAAACATTTCCACTTGACACACAGTGTGCTTACTGTAAAATATTCAATAATAATATACAATACTTTATAACAGACATTATTCAGCTAGGAGTAAATACTGTGTTGATTGAGGACTATTTTCAGATTAATAAGCTATAATGCTATGTAGTAGTGACTACTACACCAGGACGGTGTGTGTTGAATAAACTACAGTACCCAGTGTTTATCCCATTAAGGGATTGTGTCCTGAGGCAAAATGAGCAGGAGCTGTGTGGGTCACGTGACCTGTAGTTCTTTCAGCTCTGTGTTTTTACATGCCTGATCAACTAGCTAGCTAAATGTTTGGAGTGAGAGCTCATCACAATACACGATCTTCAGTTTCTCACTAATCAACGAGGAAACTTTGAAATCTATTCGTGCAGTTGTGACCTGAGGGTCCTCCTCTTCTGGTCCTCCCTCCTCTAATGCGGTGGAGCAACAGCCGTGCTGAAATTACGGTCTAGCGATTACTGCACATGTTCGGTGCCATAGGAAGTGGACTGGTGGTCTGAGACAGCTCTTTAAACGCAAGTTAACTACTGTCGGCTCGGTTGTACAGTAACGACAAAGACATGCCTGTCCGAGTGGTAGTGCAGGGTCCTGGACCCTGGGGATTCAGGCTGGTTGGGGGGAAAGACTTCGAGCAGCCACTGGCTATTTCCCGGGTAAGTTAGTTTTACTGTTAGCTGCTGCACTGCTATTTAGGGTAACTCCACCTGGGCTTGTCCCGACCAGAGTTTCACCTCATGTTGTGTTTTTTCGACTCTACCGACAGGATAGAAACCCGGTCAGTTAACGTTATTTAACCCTTAGTAACTAACGGTAACGTTAACGGAAAGCTAACGTAACTTTTCAGAGGCTAAACTAATAGGACTGAGCTAATTAATTAACGTTAGCGTTAAGTTAATTAACGGAACGTTAAGTTAGCTACAGCTGTTTATTACTGCTGTGAAGTTTTGTTGTTCTTTCTTAATGACTTTTAAGTGGCTTTTTAGTTTAAGTAACAGTTATTTGTTTGACAAACCAGCAGCCTACATATACCACAACCTCAAGATGTAGGCACACTTCCATATAATGTTAAACGCATAACGTGGAGGAGGAAATATAACTGTTTCTGGTTTATTTTGGAACAGTTACAGTTTATTCTGGTAACTTGCTTTAAAGCAGTATGTCACCAATACTAAATTTTATTAGACGCCACCTAAATCTGTGTCACAATGCGACTCTCCTGTGGCAGTAATGGACCTGTATATGACTCCACTGTGTACCTATGCATGAGTGTCTGCTGCTTGTTCCTGTTGTAAATGGTGCAGTTGTCTGTCCACCCCACCCATGGAAAAGCGATTAGAAATTCCTGGGCTGTGCCAAACTTTTTCTCTACTTCCAGCCTTTATCTTCGATAAAGTGTTTGCCCTGAAGGCAGTGCTCAGCCTGAGCCACAGACTGTAAACGCCTTTGTCTGTGTGTGTGTACTGTAAACAATGAAATGTGTGTAAAGGTCATTAAACATAAGGTAAACATAAGGGCGGTAGACAAGAGCTTCTTATTAGAAATGAAGCTTTCAGACTGTGATGTTATATGTGCACGCCAAAATTCCTTAAAACGTTTTCAATTTCTTATTAATGATGATGAATGGTGTTTTGTAGGTCACTCCTGGAAGTAAAGCTGCCCAGGCCAACCTGTGTATCGGAGACATTATTTTGGCTATCGACGGCGAAGCGACAGAGAATATGACTCACTTGGAAGCTCAGAACAAGATCAAGGGGTGCCTAGAGGACATGGTGCTATCCATAGACAGGTAGGTTGTAGTAACGTGTTTGTGTGGTGTACTCAGCCGCAGTCCAGGTGTTCAGGGAATGACGTTAACGTTTAGTCATGCTTTTGAAAGGGTGTGTCTCTTTTGTTTTACTGAAATCTGTAGGTTGAGAAGTGAATGTATGCTGTGCTATGAGGCAATTCTTTGTCATGTCAGTGTATTATGTCATAACTTTCTCATAGCAGGTCATTTCATGCAGCAAGGATGTTGAAAGGGATTCAGCAGGCGTGTTGAGGCAAATGTGTCTGTTCTGTTGAACACAGGGTGGAGTAAACTTAGAGGAAGCTTAGACCAGAGTAAAATGTCTTTATTGTAATTGTACAAGTACAAAGAATTCTCAAGAAAGTATTTCTTGAGAAATTCTTTCTTGAGAAGTGTATGTTAATGCAACAAATATAGCAAGGTTTGTTGCATTAAAATACACAAGCATTGTATCACGTTCGTGTGTAGTTATACAGGAAGACACACCCAGAAACATTTAAAACCACAGTGTAAAAATAGCATATTTTAAAGTTTCCTATGTTTCCTGTATCCTACAGGTCAGAAACTAAACTGTGGTCACCGCTTTCATCTGAGGAGGGGAAGTCGCATCCGTACAAGATGAATCTTGCATCAGAGCCACGGGTGTGTGTCAACATCAAAGCTGGCTGTAAAACTTTTAATATTACTCCCCCATTTCTTTCTCTGTTATTTAGACTGAAATGGGGAAATCCCATTTACAGGTAGCTATATACTTTCGGGAAGCCTGCACATTCCTTTCAGCCACTCCTGTTAATGCTTGTGGGGTTTTTTTTCCATGTTGCCAAGAATGAAGTCATTATTTACTTCCCAACAGGAGGTTTCCTAGGAGATTTTAGTTTATCAGCCAAGCTCTGACGCAAGCCTCAGTTCCTGCCTGCTAACTGGACGGTCAAGACCAAAGTGTGATTTCATGTAGGAAACTGTGTGATGTGTCCTAGATTCTGTACGTTTCACATATGTTGTGCGTTTTTGTGTGTGTTTTTCTCACACATACAATAACATGTTTGAAGAACTTGTGTGGAGGCTGTCACTTTAGGCTTTGTCACTGTTTTATATCCTTAAACTATTGTATCACTGTTGTATCACTAGCTACTGCAACATGCTAGACTTGTCTGGTTTTGTTTTTGTTTGTTTCTTCTGGAAGGTGTACTTGCTTTCAGAGACTCTGGGGTATTCTGCAATTTAAATGTCAGACATTTGAAGCATGAGCTATATTTGGAGGCATTTCCGTGTTCTCTCTGAAGCATGAGCTGGATTTGGTGGTATTTATGTGACCACTTTAATGGCATGCCACTGTCATGACGTCTTTGTTTTAAAGGACGTAAGCTATAATTAAGGCAGAATCTACACTCTTATATTATCCTGCTAAATTATGCATGACTTTGTGTCAGACTGTACGCAGAAGTTTAAGAACTGTGGTGACATTTTCAGATCAGTCACCAAACCCACATTTAATTTCAACATTATTGTTAAACACTAGAAGTTGGTTACAGATGCTGTGTAATATTCATAATGTAGGTGCATAATCATGCAAGTGAGTAAAGAGTTTATCTAAACACCATCTGCACTACTGTTGCATGTTTCAGCTATTGTGCACAAAATGGTCTGATACCTGCACTTGCTGCCTTTCTTGCCCACAAAGATTTTAACGGAACAAATTAATATTCAATTTTACAGGAGGTGAAACACATAGGCTCGACTCACAATAGAAGTGCTCTGCCCTTCACTGGTTTTGGCTCCAAAGTTGTGACCAACCAGTACAACAACCCCTCTGGTCTTTACTCTTCTGAGAACATCAAGAACTTCAATACAGCTGTGGATGAAGTTAAAACGATGGCTGCACCTAATGAACCTAACAACAAGTAAGATGAGCCTAAATTGAAACCCTTTTGGTTCAGACTGGGTCATTTGACAGATGTTATTGTTGTATATTACTAATGGTTCAATGCGCTTGGTTGAAACAACTCTCAACAGATTGACTTTATTTATACAGATATTGCTGAACATGACACTGAAGCATCTTAACCACTGCAAAGTATAATGAGAGGTGTTTGACGATCCTTCATCCCAGTAGACATACTGAAATGTTACACTCCTGCTTTTTAGAGCTCCATCAGATCCATCAAAGGCAGGCAAGCGACCACCCGTAGCAGCAGATTCGGAGGTCTACAAGATGCTGCAGGAGAACCAAGAGTCTGATGAGCCTCCCCGGCAGTCGGCTTCATTCAAAGTGCTTCAGGAGATTCTTGAGACAGGTGTGAAATACTAGTTATCACTCACAGCTTTGTCAAATGTACTTTTAGACAAACTACTATTTTAGAGTTTTAATGAGATCATAGAAAATGTTTCTCATTTCCTGAAATGACATATTACAAGAGAATTGAAATACAGATGTGTTCAACCAGTGAAACCTCAAAGCATCTTTGATGCAGCAGTCTATGTGGTCATTGTTTATAGGTGACTCAGAAAAACCGTCTGGGTTCAGAAGTGTGAAAGCCCCCACAACAAAGATTGGTTCATCAGTGGGGAAGGGAGACCAGTTACCCCTCTGTGACAAATGTGGATCTGGGATTGTGTAAGTATTGATAGTTTTTTATTTGCTTTGTAAGTAGGAAGTGTGTTTGTCATTTATGGCTTTATCTGAATCCTGACTAATCAGCGCAGATCTGTGTTCAAATCCAGTTGTACATGCTATTTATTGTGTTTCACGTTTAAACGTTCAGCTTTGTGACAAAAATGCCTGTTGTCTCTGGACTTTGCCTCCATCTTGTGGTTGGATTTTGTAAAGGCTATTGAACAAAACCATCCCCCAGCTGTCTTTCTGAAGTCCTATTGCTGCCCTGTCCTGCCATGAAATTTACTTTAGTTAAAACAATACATTTTTTTTAATGTTTTTTCATATTTGACACACTTGATCATCAAAGAAATCTAAATATTACATAAATATAACTCGAGTAATAAAGGCAAATATGAGACAAAAGTTGGACTTTTTGAAAGGTGTGCATCCCATTGCATTTGGTGTAAAACTATTAAAACAAAAACTTTTTCATAAAAATAACATCAACAGTCAGACATGGTGGTAGTGTGATGGTCTGGGGCTGCTTTGCAGCTTTAGGACTTGGACGACTTGCCATGCACTATACCAGAAAAACCTGAAGGAGAATGTCCTGCCATTGGTTTGTGACCTCAAGATCAAATGCACTTGGTTTATACAGTAGAACAGTGATCCAAAACACAATAACAGGTCCATCTCTGAATGGCTCAAAAAAATGACTCATTGCCAGTTATCTCAAACGTTTCATTGCAGTTGTTGACGCCAAGGGTGGCACAACCTGTTATTGGGTTTGGGGGCAATACATTTTTTACATAGGGCCATGCAGGTTTAAAAAATGCATTTTGGATTTACTCTTTATCTTTGTATAATAAGATTTGTTTTTGTTTAAGGTTTGAATTATTTAACTATGACAATTATGCAAAAAAGGAAGGGGCAAATACTTTTTCAGAGAACTGTACCCCAAATATTTCGTTTATGTCCATAAAAAAATAGTTGGACTTTCCTGCTTTGTAGGATGTATATAAACTATTACAAAATGTGACATTTTGAAATGATAGTAATAATGTCTGTCATAATTGTTATGTCACGCTCACCGCCAGGTTCATAAGTTTTCTAAAATTTGTTGTGCATCCACTTAGCTAGGCTGCCTAGAGCCCTGGCTGTAACCCAAATAGAAGCAAGCCCTGTCAAAAGTCCTGTCCTGGCAAAAGATTGGTCGGTCACAGTTTTGTAATCACGTTTAACAGTGTAATGTTTTTGACATGTTGCATAGCTTCTGACCTTCTACAGTGCACATAGCAAACCATTTAAATTAAGGTAGCGATTTAGACTCTGGAGAAAATGCTGAACTTTGTGTTTATCAGGCCTAATGTGAGCTTTGTATCGTTGCTGCAGGGGGGTGGTGGTGAAGCTGAGGACCAAATTCCGTCACCCTGAGTGCTACACCTGTGCAGACTGTGACGTCAACCTAAAACAGAAGGGACATTTCTTTGTGGAGGACCAGATTTATTGTGAGAAGCACGCGCGTGAGCGAATGACTCCACCTGAGGGCTACGACATGGTCACGGTCTTCCCTAAGTAAAGCACTCGCTGAGCTCCGCCTCGGACTGCACACCACTAAAGGACAAAGCAACATAATCCAAGACATTAGGACATTTGGCTCATGCTACTCCAAAAACTATGAAACGGTCTTCTCTGCTTCAGAACAGTCACTGGTAGGCAGGACAGTAAAGAAGTACATCTTTGAAAAGGTTGATTTGCACATTCAGTTTGGCATCTACAATTATGAGATGACATTCCCTATTTTTTTTTCTGTTTGAATGACAACCACTGTGTTTTAGTAATGTTTGTTTTGTTAATTTGTAATGTTCATTATGTTCTTTTGAATCAAACAATGGATGCTACTTTTTACCCACAAGAAAGTCAGCTTGTTTTATACTGTTTTATTAAATAAATAGACCTACTTTTATGCTGCAAAACACTTAAATGTCACCAAATAAATATTTTTAGTTTAAACCGGTTTTTGTTTATCTTCCTTAATCATTGTTTGTGCTTCCTGTGTTGGGCATTAGTGACATAGTCTGTGATCAAAAGACTGCAAATAATAGAGCACTTAACACAAAGATCTAGTCAGATGATAGTCACTGCTCATGGAAAGTGCATTTTCTAAAACAATAATTGCCAGTTGAAACTGATTATGTACTAGCAGAACTAACAGAACTTTAAGTGCTGTTGAAGTAAATGAAATATATATATATATACACTGTTCTGCAGGAACTCGATGGGAACCACCTGTTGACATGTTGCTGACCAAGTACGTCTAAAAATTGAGTCGTGAGCTTTTTAGTAAAGTATGGGTAGTTCTGTGAGTTCCTAATAAAGAAATGATCATCACAATCAATATTGTAAAGTATTTCTGAGATTATTTTCACCACATATTGACTTAAAATAAAAGGTAATGGGGATAGAGTTTGATTCATTTCTTGCAAATATTTTACAGTTTATTTCATCAACAGATGTGAAAGAGTTTCTTGTTTCGAAGTCAGTTGAGATCACATAAGCAGATTGTGCAGGTGAAGCTGTGTCCCACTCCGCAGATAAAACGCTTGACGGGCTTCTCAGGTCCAACACCCCCGGCACCTGGTCCACCGTGTGTCCGTGTTGGTCGGTCATTCGCAGAGTCTCGGTCAGAGCCCAGATGTAGTTATAAGCAAAGCGCAAAGTTTCGATCTTGGTCAGCTTTGCGTCTTCCGGCAGCGCCGGTAGGATGCTCCTCAACGCGTCCATAGCGGAGTTCAGGTTGTGCATCCGGTGACGCTCTCTGACGTTTGCCTTCATTCTGCGCCGTCCCCGCTGTCCAGACTGCTCACATCTGGACTTGTGTTTTGGATGTTTTAATGAAGGCACCTCTGGTCCTCCTAGAACAGTCAGCGGTATTGGGGGCAGATTTATCCCGGAGTCCTCTGAGGTGTTACCGGCTTCATTAAGAGACTGGAGGAGTGTGTCACAAAACATGAGCGTCACTGCGTCTGTGGAGGTTTGCAGGTCACCGGGAGTGCACGGGATTTTAGGAGACATCCTGTAAAAAATAACACATCATTTACTTATCTGGTTAAATAAAACTGAAATGTCCCACAAGAGTTTGCAACACACGTTAATTGGTGTCTTAAATAATTATGTTGCCAAGTTTTGTGTCTTCTCTAACCTGAAAATCACAATGTTTCCATAAACCTCAAACAGTCACTATGCTGAATATTTCCAATGTGGGTTTTTCCTTTTCCAGTTTTCCAGCTCAAAATCTTGGGAAAAAGATACAAAAAACTTGGATGACTTTATTGCACTTACCTACTCATGGCAGGTGAAGCTATCGAGACAGTCAGTCGAGCTTGTTAAACCTCTCCTGTGGCTGGAGGCAGTGAGGGATGGATGCGCATCTCTGTCATTTTATATGGCCTTTATCTTATCTTTTTGCCCGGTGGACGCCTGAATCAACAGCGCCTGTCAAGTGACCAATCAGCTTCCACGCAGGGCGTCCTTCACCCTCTCCCCCTCTCTCTCTCACTCTTATTTTTCCACAATGCCTTATTTCTTTGTGTAATAATCAGTCTAATACGTTTTGGATAAAGTGCCAAAGATGCATACCGGGTTAATCATGTTTAAAGTTACGTGGGGCCATTACTTGCGCTGAGCTGTTATATTGAGGACTTTTTATTGTCACTATTTACATTTACTATATAAAAAATGTTAATAAGATTTACTGCAGCCATGCCGGTGCTGGACATCTTGATAAAAGCGTGTTATAGTTTGGTGTTCAGCAGTTTTAATACATGACGCAGAGAAACATAAGGTGCCAATTTTAAAATATAGTAATTTTTCATCCTCACCAAATACTGCATAAATCACATGGTATACTTCAGGGGAAAGGTGATGGGTGGCCACGGCCATTGGAAGTTCATTTGGTTGCAAAGCGTTTTTCATGATGTTAGTAAATAAGCGTTTAAATGAAGTCTATTAAAGTATACCTAAAGGTATTTTTTATTACTTCACTGTTTGTCAGAATGACATTATTTTAAGCATAAAGTGTGAGTTTGCTTTTGCAGTTGTTATCAGATCGCTCTCCTTGAGGAGTGCTTGTTATGTCACTTTTTTACGCACTCAAAATACTGGCGCATATGGAAGATATGGAACATAGTAACATCATGGTAACTGGGCAAACTGTCATCTAAAATAAACTACAAGTGCACCACAGCACTGAAAACTGGCGTTTAAACAATTGCATCTCCACGACTATTTTCGGATAAAATGTTTATTATTGCGTATGCAGTTGCGTAATTTGATAGTGCGCATATCACAGGAGTAGGTAAAGTTGGCAATAAACAACACCAAACTGCTGTAAAACCACTCTTATTTTGGAAATGTTTCAGAGTTATTTTAAGGTAATGGTTTATTTCTGGACTAGCTCGGAAAATCCAATTCATATCAAAGAAAATGTTTTGAATGTTAAACATATTTGGACAAACGTTTGCTTGGTGCGTTATGGCGCAAAGCTCCGGTATTCCGACAAAGACAATTACGCATGGGGCCACCCGGCAAAGACAATCTGAGAGGGTGAAACCTATTGTGTGAGTTGATAGTACAAAGGGTCTTGTCGTGTGTCACAACAATAAAACATTGATTTCTTCTATTATGTGAGTCTGTTCCTGTGCGCTATGACATCTCCAAAAACATATCCAATATTGCCGCAATTCAGTGGCGCATTATATTATTTATAACAGAAGTTTACTTTTAGAAGATAAAATACCAATAAAATATGTCAGCAATATGCAGAGACGTTCAGCTTTGGTGAGGGCTAGAGGGGGAGCGTGGCAGAGATCAAATATGATTTACAATGGCCAACAAAGGATCACAAAAAACTCTCCTTAACTTTCTGTCTAAATATGTGTTTTGGGAACAATCTGATAACCATATGCTTTCAATAAACTGGACAAATACAGTAGTGAGATAGGAGATGGTGCCTTGCTGTTATAAAAGGCACGAAAAGTCTAAAGTAAACTGAATATTACCACTTTACAAATAATCATTGATGCCAAATCCATATTCGGATATCATGGACAGGTGTGGGTTTGAAGCTGTCAGTCTCTCTCCTTGATTTTTATCAGTGTGTTGTAGTGTCCTGCTTGTTATGCAAAGTATAGGCAAACATAAGCGCCCAGTTGCTGTGGAAATAGCAGATATCGGAGCAGACTTGGTACGAAAAGTGATTTAACAATATTTAACAATAAACTCAGCAAGCTCCAGAGCAGGTGATAACTGCCCGATGCTCCTGATTAATACTTCCTCTACTACTTCACTTTACAGTCTCCTTTGCTTATTTATTAAACGAAATCTATTTATTATTATTTTAGCAAACAGAGGTACCAGGTGGGGCTTTATTTTCGTCTTCAGCTTTTTGTTTGAAGGACGTTTTGAGGGGGGCAATCAAAGTCCAACAACTCGCTGACCAGATTGTTGTCATCCCAAACTAGCAGCGAAGCCATTCAATGTGCCCCCCTCCTCTTGTTCTCTCTGGTAAAGAGCTGCCGGGGGAGAAAAAAGAAAAAGGAAACTTCTTTAAGAAAGGAAAAACATCTTAAAAACATTTAATTGCAACCCGGATGCCATATGTACACCTCTTGTGAAACCCCTCAACAATGTGACTGCCTTTTAGAAAGTATGGAGTGCGCCTTTGGAGACGTGTGCGCTTTTGGAGAGGTGCGCGCGTCGTGACCAGAATGACCCCGAACACACTTTACACAAGAAGTAATTCACTTTTAATGTGCTTTGGAGTTTCCTTTCACAGGCAATGCATTGTACCTCTCACCTCAGCTTTAGAAGACAGTGTACACCAATTACACTGGAATAGTTAGTCTTTGGAGAAGGTTTTCTTAAGATGTTAGATTTTAAGGACGAATAAGGCTGTGGCTGCAAGTCGCCCCCTTCACCCCCTAAACTAACCCAGGATATTCTTTCTTTCTTTCTGATAGCTTTTTCAGTACTGAACTTTGTGTTCGTTAGTGGCTCTTTGTGAATAAAAACAACAATGTGCGTTTTCTACGAATGGATTATATGGCCAGAAGAAATCAGACATTAAAAAAAAACATGTTTATTGTAAATATACAAATTCTGTTTAAAGTTAGTATTTAGATGCTTCTATAAAACTTCTAATAATAAAGAGGCTTTTTATTCAAAAGCGTTTTTTCCAGTAAACTCCAACTGATTTTTATATTTAATTTCACTTTTTTGGTACCATGTATTGTCAAGGAACAAATATAAATGTAGCTGCAGCTTTAACAACTTTAACTACAGATGCAGACTCATTGGATGATTTCTTTTCTTCACAAAATCAGAGTGAACAACAAAATCAATAGAGACAAAAACTGAGAAAGAAAGTTAATTTTCTATGTGATAGCCACTGTAGTAAAAATACCAGGCCAGGCATTACATAAATAGAGATAGATAGATAGATAGATAGATAGATAGATAGATAGATAGATAGATAGAGAGATAGATAGATAAAAGCAAATGATAATTATCTGTGTAATAATGCAGTCCCAGTAGTTGTGTTATACAATACATTCCAGCTGCAGCATCAATAGTGGTAGAAGTACTCTGAGTACTCAAGTAAGCATTTGTCTAAAAAAGTACTTCACAGCAAGTAGCAGTACAACTTCAACTTCTTTATTCGTGTACATACTATAAAATTTACTAAACAAAATGTGTTAAACACTATTGAGTTAATAATCTGAATAAACACATTAAACATTCAAGGGTGAAAATAACAAAAAGCTTTCTAATAATTAATTCAATTTATTTATATAGCACCAAATCATAACGAAAGTCATCTTAAGGCACTTTACAATGTAAGGTTTAAGACCATGCAATACAATTAAATAATCAGGAAAAACCCAACAAATCACTCTTGAACAAGCTCTAGGCAAGAGTGGAGAGGAAAAACTCCCTTTTTAAGAAAGGAAGAAACCTCCAGCAGAACCAGGCTCAAGGTAGGTGGCCATCTGCCTCGACCGGTTGGGGTGAGTGGAAAGAAAGAGAGAAAAGAACAACAGGTCACAAAACAGGTTTCTAATGGGATCATCTAAGACAGCCTATTTCTGTTACCTGCAGACTTAGTGACTTAGTGTTACTGACAGCTAATTAATGTGCATTAATGTGTCATTTATTTATTTATTATTTAAGAATCTGCATCAGCAACAGGAATCTAAATTAAACCAGAACTGTCAGATAAATGCAGTGTAGTAAAAAAGACAATGTTTTCATATTTTCCTCAGAAATTCATTGGCATAAAAGCCAAAGCAACAAGAAATGGAAGTACTCCAGAACTCAAGTGCCTAAAAATTGTACTTATACAAAACACTTGAGTAAATGTACTTATCCCATCTGATAATAAAAAACATAATAGTAATAAATAATATTAATGATAATAACACACATACACACGCCTCTTAACCAGAGATAATATTTGCACCTACAGAACCTGTCTGTTGGCAGTAAGCTGCAGTGCCACTACACCGCTACTTTGAGGCGCTGTTTTCATCCCAAAGGGAAAAGATCCGCAAATGTTGCCTTCATCAATATCGAAAATATGGAAACTGTAGAATTAAGGTGAGGAACCCGTCATAGTTATAAACATCAATGTAACACAAAATTCACATTGCAGAGACATGACTCCCGCAGACATTGATTTTTACAAAACAGCGCTGGGTTCAGAAATAAACATCACTTTCACATCAATGAGTAGATAAGTCGATTGTATTAATTATTAATTATTACTTATAGTCATAATTGCCTTCCTCTTCATGTTCTGATAACTTTTGTGAACCAAGGAACCAATGTTTATGATGATAAACAATGATTTAATTTATGGTTTTATCTAAAGTCATGAACTGAATGTATCTCTAAAATAGGCTGTTAGGTTTTGTGTTTTGTTTTGTTTTTTTCAGACAATAAATAAGCTTACTTAAACTACATTTGAAATAACTGTCCAATGTCATTATCCTTCATTCTATGCTACATGATGATATACAATATGATATAAAAACACGTGGTCACGTAAGAATAAAACTTTACTTGTCTTTTGTAAAATTAATGTCTGAAAGAAACAGTTTTCCCATGAGAAACACTTTTGAGAGGATAAATAGAGTTGCATTTAAACATAAGGGAACAATTGTGTATACATAAATTGAATACATAGAATTAAACAGATTAAAGAAATAGCAGCTGTATTTATTGTTAGTTTGGGGGGGAGGCAGCTACGGCCCTGTTACAGGCTGCTGTGGGCATTTACGAAGACTGTTGAACGCAGCTCTTCGCTAACTCGTCCAGTTTCATTAATCTAAGATCTACAAAACATGTGACGCTTCGCGGACAGCAGTTTTTGTTCGTGTAAGCGTAGCCACAGCATTGTCAGATCTACTCATGCGCAGACGGCGCTCGGGCTCACTTACTTCCTGAATCAGGGTTAGCTTGCTCCTGACTGTTTGGGTAGTAGCATGTACTCGAGAAGCCGAAGACTACAAGCAGACAGCTGGAGGTGACTTTCCTGAAGAACAAGCAAAAAGAGGACTGTCGGTAAAAGTTAGCTTTCCACAACATGGATTACTGGGTATGTGTCGCTTCTTCAGTTAAGTTTGTTTATTTCACATTACATGAAGGGTGATACACGGGACGATGACAAGACGCATAAAGAGGCGAAGACTTGCTGAAGTGAGCTAACGTTAATGAGCCGACTTGTTTTGTTCAGAGATGCTTCAAGTCCATTAACAGTGACTGTTGTTATCAAAGCGTTACGTTGCAGTTTTGCCTGTTCATGAAGCTGCATTTCAGCTACATTAAAACTTTGAGTTCCGGCACTTGTGTTTTTACACCTCACTTATTTAATACTGCAACAAAAAGAAAGTAACAGTGCTGCTTATAGCTCATTAGCTACATTTAATGGATCTGTGTCTGAGAGAGAGGAGAAAGCTTCCTCTTTATACGCTTCCTATTATTTGCTGTAGCTCCTACTGTTTAAAATTAGAGATCCTGTCCAACATAAACCTACAGGAAGTTTAAACAAAGCATTACACTCAATACTGCCACCAGAGAGCTGGTGAGATTTGTGGGATTTTCCTTAAAGGAGCAGAATCAACTTTTGTTGATAGTACGATATCAGCAGCAGACAGACAATAGACTCAGCACTAGAGGGCAGGTCTTCTGACATTATGCTGTCAGTGCAAAAGTAAGCTTCAAGCTGTCTGTCACTGTCTGGACGTAGTTCAAGGATGATGAACAAGTAGCTTGAAGTTTTATTTTTGATTAAATGTCAGTTTATGTCACAATAGCTCAAAAGCTCTGCAGTAGGTTAAAGAAACTTCACAGACACTAATGCTGTAATTATGTCCCCCTAAATGATCTTTGGTTTAAGGTAAGCATGGTGATGTGATGCTTACTGACTCGTGTCTTTTGATGTAACCAGAAGTATCAACCTCACACCCAGTACATTTCCATGAGAACATAACCTCCCCTTTGAAACAACAATAACAGAATAGTCAAATGTTGAATGAGGGGGAGCAAAGGAATGGGTGTCAGCTGCTCAACAATGAGTAGGACAAAACTGGTACAAGAGTCTTTGTGTAAAAGCTGTTTAAGTTTTCCTGAAGCAAGATAGCTTTGAATGGTTTGAACAATTGTGGGTGGGCCTGAGGGTGAAATTGAACATGTGTTGGATAACAGGAAGTGGTCTGGATCTTAAGGCACAGACCTTTTGCACAGAGGTTAGATAACACCATTTTATCAATTATTTTATGACAGATGCGTGGCAGTGATTATGGACAGGCTTTGCACCTGTGTCTTACCTTTACGTACAGTATAAATACTACTGTCATGAAAACTCAAATCAAACCTCCCAGCCAACACATGTTTGTGTTTTTTTTCATTGCTTGTTTGAAGAAGAGCTTACCAAACCTGTATGAGAAGAAAGTATCCAAACAGGCATGGAGAGTGGCAAGAAATGTGTGCAGCCATTGGAGTGATCCTGTTTGCTGTTTTAACTGGTCAAAAATGTGATCTGACCTTCACCTAAGTGTAGACAAATACAGTGTGCATAACCTAGCAACACACAAATAATCATGTTTTGTGTCTTTATTGAACACACCCATTAAAGTCCTGGTGGAAAATGGAAGTGAACCCTTTTGGATTTAATAACTGGTTGAACCTCATTTGTGAGTGATAACCTCAAACAACCTCAAACAAACAGTCAGGAGGAGTTTCAGACCTGACACAAGTGCTTCTGCTCAGACACGCATTTTTCTCAAGATGTCTGGTCTGAATGGCTCTCCTGAGCTCATTCTTAGGTTAAGGTCTAGATTCTGTGTGGACCTCAAAAAGAGGATCACCCTGGGGGAAACTGGGGGGAATCTATTTTGTACTTGATGTTGGCGAACTGTCCATATGCAGTAGCGCATCTCCACATCCTGACACCATCTGAGATGTTTTTATTCATAATATGTTGTGTATTATTACACTATGCTGTGTGTTCTATTCAAATAATTGGGCTTTAGTTGCAGTGTCAAGGTGCTTGTCTTGCTCGGGCATGAGTTGTATATATGACTCAGGTTAACCAGCAAGTTTTCATCTGTTTCTCTTGTGTTTTTTTTTTTAATCTTTTTGAGCAATATGTGTTGTTAAATCCTCTTAGCCAGGCACACACATCTAGGAAAAATAGCCATATAATTAAATAATCCCTGGTTAATGGATGAGTATCTAAACCTTTGAGGTTATTTGTAACTTTCAAGACTTATTCAAACCAACAAGTCTTAATTGTAGGTCAACCGAGGTCTCTTATCTTCTCTTATCTGTGAGGCACAGTTCACATCAGCAGATTCTTCATGTGAGCAGCAAACTGGACATGTAAAAGTCAATGAAGCACTGCTCATAATAATCTGGTTTTATTGATTGCTTATTTCTGTTAGCTGTTGTTGATGTCATTAGCCAAGAGCTTCACATGTTCACAACTTTCACAAGTTACAATACAATGTGTTTGCAACTTAGATGAAGATCTGACCATATTTCAAATTTATACAAGAATGCAGTTTCTAAAGGGTTCACTAACTTTTTCTTGCCACTCAGTCAGACAAGAGATTGTTGACTGATTGTTGGCATGTGTGAACTCTGATGGTTCACTGACAGCTCTCCACTAAACACTCGTCCACCGGAAAAATAGGACGTGCACTGTGAGGCACTGTGAATGATGCCTTGAATGATAGGCTGAAATAACACCTGATATCCTTTGAGGGGGAGACAAAGACTGATAAACATAATAACACTGTCTGCATTGCACAAAGAGAATGTGCCTTGTTGCACTATGATGGTATGTGAGGCAGCAAAGACTGTGGTTGCTTAAGATATTGTCTTTTGAACCTTAAGCCTTTCTCCATCTGATTGTGACTGCGATGGGGAAAAGAGGGACGTCGCTATCAACCTGCCTGATACAGTGTCATAAAAACACCCCAGTAGAGAGATAATATAAAGATAATTTTGCTGCACATGTGAAATAACATTCACAATTAATTTGTAGTGATTCTGCTTTGATACACTTTCTCATGCTGAGAAAATCGCTGCATTCACATTAAGGCTTACTCGTGATAACACTTAAACAAAATGAATATCAGTCATGGATCTGTCTATTTAAGGGCAGAATGTCTGTCTTTTATGGTCATGAGTGATAGCTGGATGTGGTGTTGTCGATTTGGGTGTGGGGAGGAGTCTAGTGATAGTCACCTAGGTACCTGAGTGTGTTCTCTCACTCTCACCTGAAGAACAGAGAGACGACTGAAAAACTGCTGACAGTGTTAGTGTGAAGGGAAATTGATCTCTGTACAACTGACAATGTCTTTTGGTGTAAGTACATTCAGTAATATAAGAAAACTGACTGCAAACCAGTATTAATATAGGATTTTGAATTATTTACCTATAATTGTCAACAATCTCAGTGTATTGTGAAAGTGTGTTCTAGTTCTGCGAAACATTTGTTAGTCCTCAAAGGTTACTAGCAGCACAGGATTTACAAAGATGTCATTTAGTGAGACTAAATAATTTTGCACATCAAGATTTAGGTATTCATTTTATGTATTGCATAAGTTGAAAAAGTTAAAAATTATTTTAAATGATTCATCTCATTTTGAAATAATGGTCATTATTCCGTCAAATGATAACAAATTTTCATTAGCCATCATTTGGAACATGAAATGGTAATTTCCCCATATTATCATATAAATTTGTGAAAAAATGTGTGTATTTGCAGGTTTATGTGTGTATTTGCATTTTATTTATCATGTCACTATCACTATGATGTAATTACTGTAAACATATTTTACATGCCCAAAATCTTACTTTTGTTTATGTGTGTGTGTGTGTGTGTGTCTCTCTGTGTTCAGAGTGCCTTGGAGGTGTATAAGGAGATGGTGCTGCTGTACCTGGAAGAGGCCCGACAGCAGGTCAACTCACGCTGTGCCCACCTGGAGCCATGGCAGATTATCGGAGCAACAATCATCACCACAGTTGGAACACTCTGGGTCAAAGGCTTCCTCTTCCAGCAAGAAAGTAATTTTCACACGATTCATTAGTACGAAGTAGGTCTAGTGGAGACTAAAGCAGACATGACAATGAAACTGTATAGTTTCACAAAGCTATTTGACTTGAGACTGTAATTACAGTCACATCTTCTGCAACTGTTCACATCAGGTTAAACTTCTGCTGGATCTCAACATTGGCTGAACACTGATTAAGATTGTTGTGTTCCTACGACTCTACATTTGGTGGAGTGATTAAATTCCCCAGCAGCCATGTTGGCTCTACCCAGAGTAAAAGTTGGTCAGGCTGAAGCTTTTTGTGGAGGAAACTAGCTGCATCTGAGGGATTTCAGGGTCAGAATAAAATCCTTTTAGAATATGGGTTTTCATAGAGGATGTCTTGTCTTGACATGTGATTATAGGTCATAGTCAGCTGTTTGATATTTGTGGTTGAACATGCGCCAGAATTTCACCACAGCTGCGGCCTTGTGTTTTTGGTTAATAGGTCTTTCATCGCGAATGAAGAAGCAGTTTTTTCGAGTCATCAGAAAAATACCCTTTGTTGGCATGGCAGTAAGTATTAGTGTTAATCTGTTCCTTCTTTTTTCAGCAGATGTGCACTGACTCAGTCGTCTGAGGCTCTTATGAGTCACTTTTAGATGACTGAGTACAGTAGAAGGAGGGGGTTAGACCTTTGGCACGCTTACGATCATGTACTGGTGATAACATTCGGTTACTTCTGGTCATTGTGTCACTAGCAGAATACTCGCTTTCAGGCTTTATCAAAAATGTGCAAGAAAAGTTGATAGCACACTGGACATGCTTTACACTAGTACTGTGTAACTTTTTACAGAGACTGTTCATAAAATAACTGTCTTCTCCTCATGGCAGATTCAGAGTCAGCTGAACAAAGCTTTGGATGACATGTCTGCTAGTCTGTGTACTCTGAAGGATGGGATGAGCTACACTAAGCAGCTGCCATCTAAAGGTCTTTCTCATAGCAAAGTGCTGGAAAAAATCAAAGAGTACAAGACTTTGAGTAAGTCTTCATTCATGCCTAATGTTTGCTTGTTGGTTGATTATATTCAATGACATCATGAAGACTGTCTCTAATGTGTTACTCTACCACTTTGATGTAAGGAGCAGCGTGCTCCGTATGCCAGCGTTAAGTTGCATTAATGAAAAATGAAAAAAATCTTATGTAAAACTTTTATTTTTGAGAAAATCAGTGATGAAGAGATGTGTCTTTGCAGATGAGGTAGAGTGGGAGAAAGGATGTGTTTCTGGTGCCGTGTACTGGGGCGATGAAACACTGACTAAACTCCTTGTGCAGGTATGCAACTTTGTATACACCACAGTTTGGACTTTGGCAGTCTAAGTACAGATAGTCAACTCTGAACCTATTTTTAACATTTTAGCATATATTGTAATTCTGGTCAGTCAACTCCTGTTCATTCCTTAAAATGTTACTTCTTCCCTAGTTGAGTGTCAGTAAATATTTAGAGTTTATCTTAAACTTTGTTTCTTTTGTCACTTTTTTTATTTGCTCACAGGTATATGGAGACTTCGCATGGAGCAACCCCCTTCACCCAGATATCTTTCCTGGTGTAAGAAAGATGGAGGCAGAGGTTGTACGAATGGCTTGTACACTTTTCCATGGTGGACCCAACTCCTGCGGCACAGTGAGTCACCATACAGTATACGCTCACAAAATGTATAAGCCAGTGTACCTAGATAGAGAAACAGTGGCCCTAACTTGACATTCCTGTACTTCTTTGTCCAGGTTACTTCCGGAGGAACTGAGAGCATATTGATGGCATGTAAGGCGTACAGAGACTTGGCGTATGAACGAGGTGTTAAATACCCTGAAATGTAAGACGCGCTTTAGAAGGCATTTATTTATGAGTTTTAAGGCCTGTTTTTTTATGTGTCTGTCAGAAAGTGTTTCATTTTGCTCTTCTTTTCACAGCATTGCACCAGTGAGCGTCCATGCAGCTTTTGATAAAGCAGCACATTACTTTGGAATGAAACTTGTTCACATTCCTCTGGACCAAAAAACTATGAAGGTAGATGTAAAGGTAAGAGTATAGTCTTCAAAGACAGGATGTTCTAATTTACTGATATCCTTACACAATAGTCATACCCATGTTGTTTTTTTTCTCTTTTCAAGGCTATGAAGAAAGCCATCAGCAAGAACACAGCAATGCTTGTGTGCTCAGCGCCTCACTTTCCTCATGGAATCATAGATCCCATTGAGGAAGTAGCCAAGGTTAGAAGTGAATCATTTTCTCTCTAAACAGGTTGTGTACAGAAAATGAGGAAATAAAATCTCAGAGACTTTCCCTTGGTGTTTTCCAGCTGGCTGTTCGCTACAACATCCCACTGCATGTAGACGCCTGTCTGGGAGGTTTTCTCATTGTTTTCATGGACAAGGCTGGGTACCCAATTGCACCATTTGACTTCAGGGTAAAAGGTGTTACCAGCATCTCTGCAGACACGCACAAGGTAAGCTGTTGCTATTCATACCCCTTAGATAATTTTTTTAAAAACCAGTAAGTGTGATAAATTTTTTATAGACATTGTTCTTATCTCTTATATACTAGTCACAGAACTTAAAGACCAGTGTTTAATCTTAACTGTGTCCAGTCCAGATTTGTATATTTAATTTAATACTGCATGTTGTATGTGTTACATTCCTTCCCAGTACGGCTACGCCCCCAAAGGTTCTTCAGTGATTCTGTACAGTGATAAAAAGTACAGGCATTACCAGTACTTTGTAGCCCCAGACTGGCAGGGAGGAATCTATGCTTCGCCCTCTATAGCTGGCTCTAGGCCTGGAGGAATCATCGCTGCTTGCTGGGCGACTATGATTTACATGGGAGAGAACGGATACGTAGATGCCACCAGGAAGATAGTCAGCACCGCACGCAAAATTAAAAACGAGTAAAACAAGTTATAACGTACTCATTTAAATATCAGAACTTGTAAACTATAATGTATCTTATCACTTCTAACACCCATTTATCTTTTTTCCTATTGGTAGAATCCGAAAGATAAAGGGAGTGTTTGTGTTTGGCGATCCTGAGGTGTCAGTGGTGGCTATAGGCTCAGATGTTTTTGATATTTTCCGTCTGTCTAATGCACTGACATCAAAGGGCTGGAATCTGAACACACTGCAGTACCCATCAAGGTACACATAAAACAAAAATAGTTATTTTGCAGATTTATTAGTATGACAAACATTCACTGGTATATTAACTATGTAATTTTGTCTTTCACAGCATCCACATTTGTTGCACAGTTCTGCACACCCAGCCAGGTGTAGCAGATCAGTTTATCCATGATGTCAAGGAGCAGGTTGGCATCATCATGAAGAACCCCAAAGAGAAAACCACAGGAATGGTGAGCCAGCTCCTATTACTCATCCATACCCAGCAGCTGCACTGGTGAAGGATATCAGTGGATGTGTTGTCCGTCTAAAGCGTTTATTGAAAATGATGGTTTTATGTATCAGTTTATAGAATCAGTAACTCACTTTTGCTGTATTGTTCCACAATCAGATATTGCAGACAGTGGTTGCGCTGAGAGAAGTAAATCATCAACTTACTTGTGACACTGTGCACTAAAATGCTGTTTAAATAAAGCTTAACTACCTTTCCTACTGCTTTTCCAGGGAGCTATCTATGGCATGGCCCAATCCATCCCAGACAGATCCATGGTGACAGAGGTCTCCCGTGGTTTCCTGGACTGTCTCTACAGCACTGAGGTGACAAACAACAGCCACATGAACGGCAATGGCAAAGCCCACTAAACAGGATTGGGCACTTCAAGCCTACCCCCACTGCATGCAGGGAAACATGCTTGCTTACTTCCAGAGCCTTATCAACATACCTACAACACATGGAAAACCTCTGCTAAGATCTTTAAAGCACAAGCCATTGCATTTTTATTCACTTCTAACATGGTGCGTAAGTGGCACAGAGAAGAAATGACTGATTTCAACAAGTTTTAGTTTTTTCATTTGATTTTATTAATGTAGTGTGTGTGTGTGTGTGTGTGTGTGTGTGTGTGTGTGTGTGTGTGTGTGTGTGAGTGAGAGAGAGAGAGAGCGAGTTTATTGTAAAAGTTCATTTCAATAGTACAGTAACTTTTGCCATAATCTCTACTGATTTCAAAACAAAACCATTCAGCTTTTTGTTTTCTTCAATGCCCAAACATTTCAGCTTGTGAGCACTGCTTCACTAAACGTGATGACTCAACAAAAAAAAGACCACTGAAAGCTTGAAACGCTGTGCTGCCCTCTAGCATGATGTACTGCTCTGCACTGGCTCTTTATGGAGGCCTATTGAAAGTGTACGGTTATCATTTCCTCACATAATATGTATGACATACAGGGAAACAAAATGTTGTTCCTCATGGACTCCAGTGCAACATAATAATACAAATAATAATAATTTTAATAATTTTAGATTTACAACCAAAAGCTGTTAATTGAAGACTAATGTGTTCAAGCAGCTCACTGTTATGGGTGAGCATGCATTATCAGCATCAAATTAGATGTAAACAAGGTCCAGTGTGTTTTCTCCTCTAAAACCTGATATTTTAGTGGAATTTCAGCAAAGCAATGTTTAAATTTGCATAAGTTAACAACTGCACTCTTTCCACTTTTTTTTAAACTTAACTAAAATCATGTTCTACTATCATGTCATGGTTCTCTGAATATGGATTTTTTTTTTCAAAGCACTGCAATGTCCTGATGAGAACATCAGGCTTATCTGTAAATCACTTGAAACAACAGTTCTGATATAATGGTAGTCTGCAAGCATCAATGTGTACGTCTGTGTTTGTTAGCACTTAGGACAGTAACATTCATTATGTTTTTAAGTGTGCATTCATAACTAATTTACAGTGGTTGAATTTGTAGACAGAGGGAGAATAGTTTGGATAATATGACTTTTTAATGCCATTCATTTTAAATAAAATTGTACATTTATATATGGGAGAAGTTGTAACCAGGGAAGAATATTTTGAAACTGTTAGTGGAATTCAAAGATTGTCAGCTATTTTTCATTGTTTTATTGAATATTTTCCAGAAATGGAGAAGGACCTCCACACAATAGTTGGCTGGTAAATTAAAGCTGTTAGCATCTTTTAACAGAAACTGGTCTACTGTTTATCATCAAGAAGCAGGAACTCAGTATTTCATCTGGAGTCTGCATGGAGTCACCTGTGTACCACCTTGTGTTAATAATTAGTCTCCTAATTCAATCTACCTCAGTTTCTGCTCAATGCAGATGCCATTTATTCATCCACTGAAACACGGTCTAACAAGGCAACTGCTTTTTTCCATTTCAAACACCAACTTCACAATGTTTGGGCATTTGACAAACCATAACAAAGTGTTCTTAGCTATGTGGATACTTAAAGGCAAATGATGCACTGTGATGGAGGTTTTTGTTCCATAGCATGACAGGTTTGATCATTTTATCTCGTGAGAAATGTACTCTCTGCCCTGTCTGAATGTGGCTATATTTTGATAAAAGCCCATTCAGCTGGATATGTACACTTACTAACAGGTTGATGGCTGCATACTGTAACACCAAAATGATCCGTACTCATTCTTTCATGTGATTGTCTAATATTGCTTTTTAAAATTGTGGATTTCCATGAAATAATTTTTATGTTTGTGCAATATGTACCTCTTGTTTTTATGAATGTAATGAATGAAGTGAAACCAAGGGAACTGCTCGTCTTATTAATGTTTAAGACATTAGAAGACCACTGGGTGTTAAATAATCAGTTATTTAGCGATTTTAAGTGTTTTGGGCTTTTGTTTGTTTGTTTGTTTTTTACATACTGAGCAGTTTTAAAAACATTAGAACCTTAATCTGTTTAGGTTCTTGGATAATTTCAGTCGGCGTCTAAAAGCATGATCACAGACAGGATGTAACGCTCCCAATAACAAATTAACCTCATACAATCTTGTGTTTATATCTGCCATTAAAATCCTGGTAAACTAAAAACTCAAAAAAGAAAATATTTTTTTAAGAATGACTCATTGTTCGCTTTAGAGAAATATCCTCAAAGGTTTTCGCAATTGAATAGCCATGAAACGTCTTTTGAATATAAATGTTTAATGTAAATTCCTCTTTAAGCAGTAACTGTTAGTAACTGTACAATATAATAGATCTTATAAAAGTCAAAAATTATACTATCTGTCTTGTGCTGTTGGTAGTTTAGTGACACGTCGCAATAATGAGTGTTCGTCTCTGTGCCTTCAGAGGTTCGAACTAGTTTCTCTCTAACATCCTCAGGGATTTTACTCTACAGCAGACACATAATCCAGTGGGTCCAGTGCTCATTCAGACATACACTGAGTGGACAAATGAACACTATAGTACACTGCAGTTCAGTTCCACAACCTGAAACACCATAGGTGTGGTTTAACTACCCACGTATCATACATAATCACGAGTGAGGTTCTGAATGTCTTAGGTTTAAAGACGTTTGTCAACTCATTGCAGGTTAGGCAGCACATGTAGCAGATGATCCATATCAAACACTCCTAACGACACATAGCAGTTTAAGCTCTTAGTTTATCACAGCAGATGGTCTGCAATGTTGTGTTCTCAATAAAATGCATTCAGTCTTATGAGGTCATTTTCTGGTCCCTTTTTTTTTTTGTCAAGACAAGAACAGTTTGACAGAGAAAATAACATTTTACCGACAGTAAATTACAAAAACATTTGGCCCATAGGACAGAAGAAGGAAATGTTCCACTGTGATTATCTTAACAACTCACGTTGCTGCTGAGAAAGTCATTTAAATTGTCAAAGACTTTAATGCGTAAACATGATTTTGTCATTTAAATGGTTATAATTTCATAATGTACAAAACCAACAATATATTTTACAAAACTCATTGGGCTCTTTAAACACAGCTATTATCCATAATTGAAAGTAACTGCTTCAAATTCTTTAGTTATGTAGTTTTTCAGTGAAATGAACATATGATGAGCTGTGACTTTCATTACTTTGGTTTTCACTGTTGAAATGGTGATGTGCTCACATCAGAGATGCTTGGTCAATGAAAGTGGCCAAAGTGATGTCACGCTGGGACAGGCCCCCACAGTCATGTGTGCTGAGAGTGATCTGCACCTGAAGGAACATCACATCCACAAAAATGAGCAGAGAAGAGAAAACTGTGAGCATGGTGTTCATCACATGACTAGAACAAGCTGGTTTTGTCATCAGCTGAAGTTAAAGCCTTGAGGACAGTTCAAAGGTCATTTGTTGTTGAAAAGTGTAAGCATTGAAAGTATAGTAGGTAGAAGTACCTATACT